>CAUYQV010119441.1:0-23724 GCA_963574575.1 Galagoides demidoff | reverse complement strand
TTGCGTTGGAGTGACAGGAGTTAAGACGTGGGATCTTCAGATCTCATCTCCCTGCACCCCCAGCACACATCCCCCTGGATGCCCAGCACACATCCCCCTGCATGCCCAGCACACATCTCCCTGCACCCCCAGCACACATCTCCCTGCACCCCCAGCACATATCCACCTGTACCCCCAGCTCTCCTCTAACCCTTGGGAGCTCTGTTTGCACTTACCCTGCAGTGTTGTCATGGTATATTTATTTGGCAGCAAATACTTCATAAAATGCTGTGGAGTTCTTCAAGGTCAGGAACAGTATCTAATTCATTATGAGGTAATGGGACAAAAAATATCATTTAAAGACTAAGCTGACTAGATTGCCCATTAGGAAAAAAATGCCATAGTCGGCAGAACAAACTTTCAACGTGTCCTGTTCTGTTCTTGGAGACTTTTGTAAGAAAAAGACAAAACTGAAATTGCAAGACCTCTTCCAATTCCTTTGTGCTATGACATGGTGGCAAATAAAACGCACATCCCATTGTTCAGCAGAAAGCCTTTAATGGATGTCCACATACTCGCAGGTGTACTCAGAGACGAGGATGGAGAATAACTTGCTCTGCATAACACAGGGAGGAAAACTGAGATTCCTTGGGACAGTTAAGGGTGGGGTTCCCACTGCTTGAAAACCTGAGAAACCTTGGCTCTCAAACTATCTTAGTGAAGGGCCAAGTTTTTAGTGTGTGTGTGTGTGTGTTGGGGATTTTTCTTGGGAGGGATGTTATTTAATTAATTTCTTTCCTTTTTTGGATTTTTTTTATTAAATCATAGCTATGTACATTAATGCATTTATGGGGTTTAATGTGCTGATTTTATATATAGTTTGAAATAACTAAACCTCACCCTCACTTTCTTAATTATTATGTTAAGTCATTTATATTCTACGCTTAGTAGATTTGATGTGTACCCTTGTAAAATGCACCATAGGTGTGGTCCGACCAATTCCCCTCCCTCCACACACCCACCCCCATTCCCACTTCTCACCCCCTCTTTCCCCTTCATTCTGAGTTGTATTTGGGCTATAGCTTTCATATGGAAGTGTGGGTGCTCATAAATTTGTTTCATAGTAGAACTGAGTACATTGGGTACCTTTTCTTCCATTCCTGAGATACTTTGCTAAGAAGAATATATTCTTCTTAGAATATATTCCAGCTCCATCCATGTAAACATAAAAGAGGTAAAGTCTCCATCTTTCATTAAGGCTGCAAAATATTCCATGGTGTACATATTCTACAATTTATTAATCCATTTGTGGGTCGATGGGCATTTGGGCTTCTTCCACGACTTAGCAATTATGAATTGTGTTGCAAGAAACATTCTGGTACAAATATCTTTGTTATAGTGTGGTTTTTGGTCTTCTGGATATATATGTAGTATTGGAATTGCAGGATTAAATGGCAGGTCTATTTTTAGATCCCTGCGTGTTCTCTGAACTTCTTTCCAAAAGGAACATATTAGTTTGCATTCCCACCAGCAGTGCAGAAGTGTTCCCTTTTCTCCACATCCACGCCAACATCTATAGTTTTGGGATTTTGTGATGTGGGCTACTCTTACTGGATTTAGAGTTACTTCTTTTTCTATGCTTTGGAAAACATTGAGTAATAGAGGTATTAGTTCCTCTTTAAAGGTTTGGTAGAATTCTGATGTAAAGCCATCTGGTCCTGGACTCTTATTTTTGGGAGATTTCATATAGTTGATGCTATTTCAGTACTTGATATAGGTCTGGTCAACATTTCCAATTCTTTCTGGCTCGGTCTAGGAAGATGGCGTGCTTCCAAGTATTGGTCAATTTCTTTCAGATGTTCATATTTCTGAGAATAGAGTTTTTTGTAGTATTCATTGAGAATTTTTTGAATTTCTGAGGTATCTGTTGTTATTTCACCTTTGTCATTTCCAATTGATGAAATTACGGATTTTAATTTTTTGTTTCTGGTTCAGCTAGCCAAAGGTTTATCGATTTTTTTAAGTTTTTAAAAAACCCAGCTTTTTGATTCATTGATTTTTGAATAATTCTTTTGTTTTTGATTTCATTTAATTCTGCTCTAATTTGGGGTATTTCTTTTCTTCCGGGTTCAGCGTCAAAGTGTTCTTCCTTTTCCAGTTGCTTGAGATGTCCCATTAAATTATTGACTTCCTCTCTTTCCCTTCTCTTGAGGAAGGCTTGCAATGCTATAAATTTCCCTCTTAGGACTGCCTTTGCCATATCCCACAGGTCCTGATAATTTGTGTCTTCATAGTTGTTTTGTTCCAAAAATGTGGTTATTTCCTTCTTAATCTCATCTATGATCCAGCTATCATTCAGCATAAGGTTATTTAGTTTCCATGTCTTTGTATGAGTATGCAGATTCCTGTTATTCGCGAGTTCAACTTTTATTCTGTGATGACCTGAGAAAATACAAGAAATGATTTCTATTCTTTTAAATTTGCTGAGGTTAGCCTTGTGACCTAAGATGTGATCAATTTTGGAGGATGTTCTATGGGCTGATGAGACAAATGTGTATTCAATTTTGTTAGGATGAAGTATTCTGTAGATATTTATTAAATTCAATTGTTGTATGATGAAGTTTAAGTCCAAAATTTCTTTGCTAGTTTCCTCTCAGAGGAGCTATCCAACACTGCCAAAGGGGTGTTAAAATCTCTAACTACTATGGTGCTGGAAAATATTAAATTGCTCATGTCTGTTAGTGTCTCCCTTATAAATTGAGGAGCATTCTGTTTGGGCGCATAAATGCTAATAATTGACATTTCATCATGTTAAGTGTTTCCCTTAACAAATATGAAGTGATCATCCTGTCTTTCCTTACCTTTGTTGGTTTAAAGCCTAATGTAGCTGCAAACAAAATTTCAACCCCTGCTTTTTTCTGATTTCCATTTGCCTGGATTATAGATGTCCATCCCTTCATCCTGAGTCTACATTCATCCTTTAAGATAAGATGAGATTCTTGTATGTAGCAGATATCCGGCCTGAGTTTTTGTAACTAGTCAGCCAACCTGTGCCACTTTATTTATTTTTTTTTTTGAGACAGAGCCTCAAGCTGTTGCCCTGGGTAGAGTGCTATGGCATCACAGCTCACAGCAACCTCCAACTCCTAGGTTCAAGCAAGTCTCCTGCCTCAGCCTCCCAAGTAGCTGGGACCACAGGCACCCACCACAATGCCTGGCTATTTTTTGGTTGCAGCCATCATTGTTGTTTGGTGGGCCTGGGCTGCATTTGAACCTGCCACCTTAGGTGTATGTGGCTGGTGCCTTAGCCACTTGAGCCACAGGCACTGAGCCACCTGTGCCTCTTTAGATGACAGTTTAAGCCATTCACATTAATTGAAAGTATTGATAAGCCTGGTAGAATTTTGGATATCAAGTTTTTCTGAAGACCAGTGGACGTTTTTAATCCTTTCACCACTGTGGAATTTGGGTTTTGATCAAAAATTTCTGAGTGAGTTTACTTTGGTGGCAGACCATTGTGCTTGTCATTGTGAAGGATGGGTCAGAGAATATCCTGGAGAGCTGGTTTAGTTATGGCAGATTTCTTCAACATGTGTATGTCATTAAAGCATTTGATTTCTCCATCACAAATGAAACTCGGTTTAGTTAGATACAGGAAAGTTGAGCTGAAAGTTATTTTGTTTTAGGAGATTGTTTTAGGATCAATGACCATCCTCTTCTGGCTTGAAAAATATCAGCTGCGAGATTTGTAGGCATTCTAATATTCTTTCCCTTGTAGGTTATGACTTTCTTACATGTGGCTGCTTTCAGGTTTTTCTCCTTCATATTAACTTTGGCGAAGTTAATTACAATGTGTCTAGGGAATGCTTTACGTGGATTGAGGCATCCTGGAGTTCTGAAATTGTCTGCTACCTGAATTTCCATATCTCTTACCATGTTTGGTTAGTTCTCCTCAATTATCTCTTGGAGTAGAGCATCTGTTCCTTTCAGATCATTCTCTTCTCCTTCAGGAATTCCTATAAGGTGAATGTTTGCTTTTTTGGAGTGATCCCACAGTTCTCTCAGGGAATGATCTGTTTTTGTTCTCCACTTCTTTTCGTCTTTGAGCATTTGGGTACATTCAATAGCTCTGGCTTCAATGTCAGAGGTCCTTTCTTCTGCCTGCTCCATTCTATTACTGAGGGATTCTATTGTATTTCTCAGGTCTTTGAGTGATGCAAATTATTGCCTGAATTTGTCAAAGTCATTGGTGATTTTATCTTTGAATTCATTAAATTCTTGAGACAATTTTTGAATTGCTCCTTGAATTTCTAATTTCATCTTTATTTCAATCCTGTTAATCTTATTTGCCACCCAAATTCTGAACTTTATTTCTGACATCTCAGCCATTTGTTTATGGATGGGATCTTCTGTTGCATCTCCTTTGTTGTACCATGGGAGAGTTGATCTACTCTGATTATTTCTGTTGCCAGAGATTTTCTGCTGGTTCCACCCCATGGTTATTTTTCACCATTTGGCTACAGAAGCTGGTAAGGTGAAATTGAATTGAGGGCTCCTGGAGTTGTAGTTAACCAGCCTTTTACCAAAGTGCTAGAACTATTGAGTGTGGCTTTTCCCCTATGGCTTTCCCCTAAGGTCCTGTAGACTCTGGGGTCCCATTTGGTATGATGGGGCTAGGTGATTCTGTCTTGTATTTAGCTAGACTCTGGCCAATCCTAGTGAATCAGTGACTTTGGGTTGAAATCTTAGCTGTGGAGAGATACAAGCACTAAGACACATCCCTCCACCCACCCACACACACAGGCAACAACTGTAAGAGGAGAATCAAACCCTCCCACTACAGCACAACCAGAATATAACCTTGGAGAGTCCCTGGGTCCTCGGCCCAGAACAGAGTTCTAAACCAATTGTCCAAATAAGCACAAACACAGATCAAATGGGAGAGTTCAAAAGGTCTCCAGCAACTGGACAACAGGGGTCCACTGGGAGGTCAAGTATGACTCACTCCAGTGCTCCATGGAGTCAGAAAGGCCTGACCAGCAAAAGAATTATTCCAAGGGGGCTGATGCCTCTTTCCCTACTTTGCATCTCCATAACCCCCAGTCACAGGTAGCTCCACAGAGCTGTGACCCAGCTCTCTCTAATATTCAAGTACACCAGGGATTTGAACCTGAGTCAAAGGGGAGTCAATGCCTCCCCAACTGGACTATCTCACTGTGTGACCTGAAGGCAGGAGGCCAGGCCTGATTCCCTCTGGTGTTCATTGGGAACTGGGTAGTGTTCCACCTGCATCTGTGCCCAGCTGGAGGTTAGTGTCACAGAGTGTGATTCTCTCCTTCAGAGACCACACCTCTGCCTTGGCCATACTCCACCTCTAGAACCCCAGAGGGGCAAGGTCAGGCTCCCTCATGATCCACAGAATTGGAGAGGTGTCTCTCCCAAAGTTGACCCCAGTAGGAGGGTCTGTGGAAGTATCACCACTGCAGTCAGGAGTGGCACTGCCACTGTCAGGGGTGTTGCCTCCAGTCTGGGGTGCTGCCTCTCACAGGTGGCAGGAGAGGGCAAGTGCCGCCTCCACGGTCCAGGTCGGCTACACAGATCCCATGCTATGTACTTTCCAACATGGGGCAATTCTCTCTTCCCTTGTGACTCCCTACTTTTACTAGAGTTATAGTTTCAGCACAACTGCCCCATAGCCCATGAGATGCCCGATCCTAGCAAAAGTCTGCCAGACACTCCAAAATCCACAGAGGGTAGTCCTCCAAACCACCAGGAGATGAGGAAAGGGTGGATTGGGAGTTCAGGAAGGCAGGGAGAATATTTGTTCAACTTTTATCCTGGGCAAGAGACTTCCCGGTCTTGAAGTGGGATATCTCTGGGGAAGAAGCCCCAGCCCTCCAGCTGCTCTCTCCCCTATGGTATGACAAGATGTCTTTTGTTTGCTAGTTGCTGGTAGAGTTAACACAGCAAGCCACTCTGGAAGAGGGGGGAGGAGAAAGATTCTCGTCCTCTTTGGGTTGGATTTTATACCTGAAATTTGTTTCCTTGGAGTCCCAGCTTGCCTCAGCAGGGGGATGCAAACCTGTCAATCCTCTTTCTTAGTTCAGCTTCCCATCTTCAGCTTTAATACATTGTCTCTAGCCATTATTTTTCCCTCTGGACGGGAGGTTCTGCCAAAAGGTGGCCTCAGTCAGCCATCTTGCCTCTGCCCCTCCCCATGAATCAGTGTTACTTAATTTCTAATCATCATTGAGAAAATGCTTGCAAACATTGACTCTCAATCTCTGTAATACTCATAGTGAACTGATAACAGACCAGGAAGGTTGAAGGACTCTGAGGAACAAAAATATCTAATACTCAATTCTGTTATTATTGCTGATCAACATGAACCTTTATGTCGCCAAATATTTAAATGTGTTTGACATTCAAATGTTTTATGATAACATATTTTGTTTTGGTTTCCTGGGGTGAGAGGTTTTGAAAACCAAGGAAGGGAGATAGATCTATGTCTTGGTCAGTCAGCATAGAACAGGACAAGAGAAGGAAATAGATGACAATAAACAACAGTTTGGTGAGATCAAGAAATGGAAGCCACATGACCTTGAGGTTGGAATAATCTCTGTCAGTCACTGACTCCTCAAAAAGACCACCAATGGGAATGCAAACTAATACATTCCTTTGAGTAAAAAAAAAAAAAAAAAAACCACCAAAAGCAAAGTTTACTGCTTATTGCAATAAGGGTGGTTCCTTTGAGTAAAAAAAAAAAAAAAAAAAAAACATCAAAAGCAAAGTTTACTGCTTATTGCAATAAGGGTGGTCATTACCTTGTTAAATCTTAGTAGCATCTCAAAAGAAAGTACAAGGGAAAAATATTTATAAAGATCTGGTTTAAGGTGGTTCTTTCAAGGTGCCTAATTAGGATTGGGCAGAGTCTATGATATAGTAGTTTAGAATTAGTAGACCCAGTGAGGAAAGAGCTGCAAGGGTACTTCAAAGAGTAAACAACCTGTTCAATAATCTACTATTGGATAAACTACTCAGTTGGATAATTGACCGCTCTCAGAAGGAGGCTATTTACCTTGATGTAGGCTACATGGGTAGTTTGTTGTTGGAGTAAATAGATTTCAGAAAGTTCATGAAACACACACTCTATAAAGTCGGGTTAACACCGAATTTTGCATAGTAAATTCAAGCTACTGCAGACAGTAAGCCCTCGGTTTCAGTTCTGATTTACCAGCAGATGTAACCCTATAGACAGCAGTCCCCAACCATTTGGCACCAGGAACTTGTTTCATGAAGACAATTTTTCCCTGGGCTTGGGGGCAAGGGAATGATTTTGGGATGATTCAAGTGCATTACATTTGTCATGCACTTTATTTATATTATCAATACATCATAATATATACATAGTAATGAAATAACTATACTGCTCACCAGACTCCGTGGGACAGCTGAGCTTGTTTTCCTGCAACTAGATGGTCCCATCTGGGGTTGATGGGAGACAGTGACATCCAAAGTGTGTTGCTTATGTCCATTCTACTCCATAATCTCATTTTGGATGCTGGTGCTGCAGAAAACCCTGCTTCACAAAGACAGGATGTTGGAAATGGAAGCAGGCTTGTCAGTGCTTTTATGGCAATTTCAGGATCTTCTGTCTTGACTTTAATCCAGAACATATGGAGATTTGAAGTTACATCAGACATACTTTTAAGGCCACCTGCTTCTACACCTGGCTTAGTCACAGATGGGTTGTGCAGCTCCATTCCTTCCCAGTCTGGGAGTTTTTTGTGATTGGGAAGTGATGCTCAGACTCTTTTGAAAGCTGAGATAGGTGATCACGCACCAGTTGGGAGAAAGAAGCCCTCACTTAGTCTCTTTCAAAATCTCTGCTAATGGGTGTCAAAAAAACCCAATTTCCACTTGTCACCCCCATAATCCCAGTGGGCTTTGAATTCAGCCACTTTATCTGCCAACATGAACACAGTTGTCATTCTCCACTGAAGTGACAGATTAAGTTTGTTGATGAGGTTCAATATGCCGAGTAAGCAAGTTTGACAGCCCATTCTGTGTCACCAAAGTGTGCTACCACTGGTGGCTGTTTTTCTAAAAGACATCCCTGGAGCAGCTCTTATGATTCTAGCCAGTGATCTACCTTCAGAAAGTGATCACACTTCTGTGTATGAGGAGACAAGTGCACTCTGCATCCATCTCTTCACAGAGCTGCACGGACAGCCGTGAGCTAAGGCCATGTACTTTAACATGGTTGATAATTTTAATCACACCCTCCAAAATGATTTTTAGTTCAGGTGACATATTTTGGCTAGTCAGGATTTCTCTATGGATGACTCAGGGAGTAGACTCACATTCAGGAGTGACCTTCTTCACCTGAGTAGTAAACCCAGAAAGCCATCCAGTCATGGGAACCCATCTGTCTGTGCATTTACCAACACAAAAGGACCAATGCCGTTTTCCTAGTATGTGATAAGTCAAAGACTTGAATAGTCAGTCCTGCAGCTGTGGTGTTGGTTGGCAGCAAAAGTGCATGTAACGTATCTTCATGACGTCCTCCTTGAAAACATGTGGACAAACAAGCATTGTTGCCTTTCTGTCAACATCCATCAACTCATCAACCTGGATTTTGTACCATAGTGACTCATTAATCCTTTTTAACAGTTGTACATCAATAGCCTCTGTTATTTCATTAATTCATCTAGTTGTGGTGCTGGAGGAACACATGCCACCCTTTGAACTGCAGCCTCTCCTAAAAGTTCACAGCAGAGGTCCTTAGCGCGGGCAGAAGCTAAGGGCTTCTTAGCGTTAGCAGTGGGGTGAGCCGAAAAAGCTGCTGGCATTGCACACACATTTGGAGAAGTGGTGGCCCTCAGTAATCACTTCTGTTCTTCATGTTCACATTTTTCTTTTTTAAAAACTCCAAAGGCTTGTCTTTTAGAGCAGGGTTCTTGGTCTCCATGTGGCAAATCAGTTTGGAAGGTTTCGTGGCTTAGTTGGAGAACTGTTTACCACATGCTATGCAAAGGGGGCCGGAGAATGTGAATCACCTGTTGCAATGAACCTGTCATGTAAGTAGGACTCTTGGTATTTAATTTTAAATGCAACTTTCATTTTCTTAGCTGTCTTAAGAGTCTTCTGCTATCTAGTCTTTGGGTCTTACCCATTTTCCAAACTTTCCAACAATGTTTGCTTTTTACTCATTTTTGCTAGAGTTAGCTGTAGAGTTACCCAAACTGTGATTAAGACACATGTACAGTGTGGGAAAGAGGTGTGATGGAAGTAGTAAATAAAACTATGGGTGGGCCATGCCTAAAATAAGTGTCAGATTCTGACTTAAAGCCTGCCATCAGATGTAGCTGTATAATTGAGGGACACTGACTCACTTGCCACCATATAGCCAGCCACCAGATGCAACTTAATTGTCACCTGCCATTCATTAATAAGGGTTTGCTATGAGTCTGCAAGCAATTTATTTATTATGGTCTCTATGCAGTCAAGCCTCTCTAGTAATAATAATCCATATTTTCAGCTGTTCCCTAGCACGAGCATCACCACCTCAGCTCCACTTCAGATCCCAGGCATCATATTATCATAAGTAGCACACATCCTAGATCCTTCACACATGCAGTTTGCAGCATGGTCTGTGCTCCTATGAGGATGCGTGATCAATGCCTCTGCTGATTTGACAGGAGCAGAAGGAGCCCAGGCAGTGATACAAGGGATGGAGAGTGGCTGTAAATGCAGATGAAGCTTCTTTTGCTGACCCACAGCTCACCTCCTGCTGGGCAGTCCGGGTCCCAACAGGCCGTGTACCAGTCAGTACAGTACGGATGCTCATTCCCCGGGTTGGGGACTATAGCTGTAGAAGACATTAGATTTTCAGAAGTGAATAATAAGAAATTGGATCTTATGTGATGTTGCTATGGTTATGTTTGATAGCTGTAGCACCTAGCAGTGTAAGATGCATAGTAGGAATTCAACAAGTACTCATGAAAAATGAATGAATAAGGAAATAGACAAATAAATGAATGAGAACACCACCCCATACTGTCCAATCCAAGTCTGAAACTCCAGTTTTTAATGTTCACTAACATAATGGCTTCCTATTCCAGCAAAATCTACTTCATTAAGAAAAAGAAGAGAACAATCGTGCTAAGCTTCAAACATGTGCATACAAACATGTGATAAGCCAGGACCCGCTAGAATCTTATATAACTTGTCCTGGACTGTCTGGGAATCAGGTCTCCCAGTGTTATCCATATGAAATCTGGAAGTGACCAGTTGTAAGGAAGTGGTGCCTCCACAATCATAGCCCAAAACTCAAATTCCTGTCTAGTACATATGATGTGATCCTTCCTTTTGAATCCTTTTAACGTCCACTTGGAGAGACCCTCTGACCTTGGAGCTGAGGACTGAGCCCTTGTCAGGAAAGCAAAAACTTCAGCTCAGTTTCAGACCTTGATTTGGTGGGCTTTGCTTCCTAGTGCTCAAAATCTTAACAGAATCAGAATCCAGAGAAATACTGAAGAAGTGAGTAGGCGATAATAAGCCCAGATCCAATTGTCCATGAGATTCTGAAATTGTAAGTGTTGTTTTCTCCAACACTATAGAACAAAGTGAAGTAAAGTATAACTTTGAATGACATAATTTTAAATGTACTTGTTAAAGACTGCAGCATATAGTGTAGCTAAATGGTTATGCATTTCAAACAAACATTAAACATTTCATGGACAATGTTACGACCTATTTGAAACCAGAACTTCCCCCCCAAAAAATCTATAGATCTGGTCATGAGCCCAGAATGCCTCTACCCACACTGCTTACGCTGTACACTTTGTTTTCTAAATTCCATTAGTCATGCTTTTTTTAAACAACAGCATTTATTTTTTTGAGACAGAGCCTCACTCTGTCGCCCTCAGTAGAGTGCTGTGGTGTCATAGCTCACAGCAACCTCAAACTCTTGGGCTTGAGTGCTCGTCCAGCCTCAGCCTCCCAAATACCTGGTACTACAGGCACCTGCCATGAGGCTGGTTAGTTTTCTATTTTTAATAGAAATGGGGTGTTCTCTTGCTCAGGCTGGTCTCGAACTCCTGAGTTTAAGTGATCCACCCACCTCGGCCTCCCAGAGTGCTGAGATTACAGGCATGAACACTGCACCCATCCAAACAGCAGCATTTTTAATATACACTCGTCTAGAAGTTATATGGCATTTTTTCATTTGTATATTTTTATGAATTTGGTCAAATAAGGGTATATGTTTCTGGCACTTAGTAGATATTAAGGGAAAGTATCAGTTTGAATCGGTTACCTTACAGGGCTGCTGAGGACAGAAAGAAAGTGCTGGAAGCCAGTAAACCTGGGAGGGTAATGACAAAGACAGAAGGGAGGGTCCCAGTCTGTACATTCAAGGGACAGCCCCCCAAACCGAATCACAAAGGGAGGTCTGGATATCAGTGTGGCTGTGAGTTGGGACCTGCCTGCAGTATTTTAAGGCCATCCTGGTCTCTGAAAGCCTATGGTGCCCAAGCAGAAAGGGAGAGTGCTCTCAGCTACATATTTTTAGAAGATTTTACTTTTGTTTATATCTCCAGCTGAGCTTGGGCTTCCAGCCTGATAGTCTGCATTTAAAATGTTCTTTTGGAGTTTTCAGTTCATTTATTTTTAATTAAATTTTTATTAAAATTATAAAACTGGTGTGGTGATTAAAAGCAGAGAGTACAAATTATATATATGATGTGGCGACATTAAATATTCACCCACCCCGCTAATCTGGGTGACTTCAGAGTGAACAGCAAAAACTAAAAAACAAAAAACTTGTTCTTTTCCCTCCTCCAGTTATCCCTAAGCCCCTCTCTCAGGGGTAAATGCTTCTTTCCGGCCTGCAAGACTGCGTGTAATTGCGCCCTGCAGATAAATGATCCCTCATCAGCCCATTGGGATGGACCAACAGGGGTGGGAGAGTCTACAGTTAGTTACCAGCCATTATCCCAACTGAGAGAAAATGGGTTCATGATCAACAGAACCCATGGCACAAAAAATAGAACTCAGTACATGGTAAGACGTCTCCAATAGCTTCAGAACCCACAGGAAAGGTGTTTACATACAAAGTGCAGAAGGGTGGTAGTATTGCAGGGATTGGATGTGACCCCCACTTGTGTGGGTAGACAGGAGATGCTGAGGAAATAGTTGCACCAAGAATCCATACTTTCATAGGGAAAGACATTATCGTTGAAAGCAACTCTAATTTGTGATATAGCTCATCTTTCAATAATCAATTGAAGTTGAGAGCAATAGTTAACAGAGCACAGGTCTAGAAAGGTGAAATCATTTATTCAAGACCACTCTGAAGGTGTAGACCAGGTGTCCTAAAACGAGGGCCTGCAGGCCACGTGCAGCCCGCCTAGGACATTTATCCGGCCCACTGGGTGTTTTTGCCATGGCTGCCTGTCCTGCTTAGCAGTCGACTCATCCCAGGGCTCGCAGTCTGGCCCTCCAATGGTCTGAGAGACGGTAAACTGGCCCCCTGTTTAAAAAGTTTGAGGACCCCGGTATAGACAATAGAATTAGGAACTTGGGAGAGAAACAGGTCAGGACATTTCTGCAGAGAATGTGCAAATGCTGGGCCTTCCCGCTCTTACTCCAGGCACATACCAACATATTGGTTGATATCCCAGTTCTGCATTTTTAGAAATGTGGTATCTTTACCCACCTTGGTATGATAGATTTGTTAATCTAGCTAATAGCTAAATCAGATTAGTCTTAGAGGCTTCTCAAAATCAAAGTTTTAAGTTTTATTTAAAAATTTCTACTAAAGAGAATAAATGCAGAAAAAATACACACTTGGTTTCTCTTACTGTCACCCAGGTAAGAAGCAGCCAGTATAAAAAGGACAAATATTTCAAAAATAATTTTGATTATAAATGCCAGAATCTATGTAGAAAATAACTAGAAAGAACTCATTAAAGTCATTCTTCTCCCAGAAAAAAGGTACAAACAATAAGGTTTCTCTTGGGTTTCTAAGCAAGCAGAAGAAATCTAAGAAATCTAAGAAAACGTATGAACGTTTTCAGGCAGATCAGAATCGACATTTTTTACTAATGTTAAAGCAGAATCAGGTGTCTCGTCCAGTGCTCTGGTCCCTATGTTCAAGAGCAGGCTGAAAGGCCGGTGTGCCCTGAGGTCCGGGTCTGGCTGTACAGGCTCCCAGTTTAATTTCTCTGGTCCTTCCTGAGTTTCTGGGTGTTTTCTGGGGCTCTTTACTGTATTCCTTTTCTACTTAAACTGCTTGGACTGATGGTTCTTCTTAGAACGCAGTCACGTAGAGATACGCACAAAATGCATCCTTTGCACAATAGCCAGAGTGCGGTGTCTAAAGCAAACATCAGTAGAGGTCCCTCCCTTGATCAAAATCCTCCAGTGGGCTCCCCCTGACACCATGCTACAGCCCAAACTCCTTCCCAGGACTCTAGGCCCTGACCTTGGCTACAGAGATCTTTGCATGCCTCCATCACACAACTGGGAGAGAGAAAAGAACAAAGTCTTAGTTTTTCATTTTTTAGATTTTGCTGTTCACTCTGAAGTCACCCAGATTAGTGGGGTGGGTGAATATTTATCATTCTTCCCAGCCCTGGGCTGTCCCCCCAACACAATGGAAGGCAGAGACCTGCTGGTCAGTGCTGAGCTGATAGCCGGCAATCCGGCACCATATGCTTAAAAATGTGTTAAGAGGGTAGATTTAATGTTGTGCTTCTTTTTATTACTACGTTAAAAAACTTAAACAACAGAGATTTGTTCTTTCACAGTTTAAGAAACCAGAAGTTCAAAATGAAGGGGTCACTAGAGCCACGCTCTCTCTGAAGACCCCAGGGAAAAGCCCTCCCCAGGTCTTGAAGGTTCTGGTGCTTGCTGACAAACCTCGGCGTACAGACACATTGCCCCAACCTCCACCTCTGTTGTAACATGACCTGCTTTACTGTGTGTGTCTGTTTCTGGGTGTTCACGGGGCCTTCTGTAAAGATGCCAGTGATTGGACTTAGGGCCCGCCCTAATCAAGTGTAATCCCATCTTAATTCATTACATCTGCAGAGACTCTATTCTCAAAGAAGGCCACATTTCTGGAGATGGCAGTCTCTGCCAGGACTCACCCGAACTCCTTTCAGCTTTTAAGACTCCAGGTGGAGCCATACAGCAGCTCTACAATGATCCCGGCCCACTCGGCCCGAAGACCCTGACCCCTGGGCGAGGGACTGCAGGCCACCTCCAAGCTCTGGCAGGCTGCTTGCCGTCAGATTGCTCTCCACTGACCTTGCCCGTTTCTCCTTCATCACTATTAGAGATTTCCTTGACGGTAGCCCAGGGAAGTTGATCTCTAGCCCTTAACTCACTTATTTTTATTAGTTGCATTTATTTAAATCATATTCACGACAGAGAATCAAAACCCAGTTTTACCCTTCAGAAGAGGCTCAGTTTCTTTCTTCACGCGTCCTCTAGGAGGACACCACTGGCATCTGGTTGCTTCTAGGACCCCCATTGTAGATCTACCCTAACTAGCTTTCAGAAATCGGCTTAAATTCTCTTTTGAACATTTATGAAGTATTGAACATGCCCTTGAATTTCTGGGCGTCCACATCACTAGAAGAACAGAAAGAACTAGATTGTGCTGAGCTATGGAATACTCAGGCGACACCCTCTGCTCACTTCTGGTCTTCCAGTTAGCCTTTTTCTAGGAAACTATCTTGTAAACAATATGAAAATACCATTGAAAATACAGCAATGTTAACATGTTCTTCTCAGAGCCATTACGGACTTTTGGTTAGAATGTGCTTTGGAAAGCGAGGTCTGGTAGTAGGACAGGGGGGGAAGGAGTGGGAGAGAGGTTAGAGAGGAGACTGGCCCATCTGTGACTTTGAGATGAGAAGACAGTCCATGAATTAGGGGAGGACTGATGAAGAGAAGCACTGAGGAGCCCTCTCTCCAGTGTACCTGACCGCTGCTGTGACTTGGCAACTCCCCATCTTGTAAGGAAGTGTGTCATTGGTCAGTTCAGACAGGCATTGGAAAATGTCTGAAAGAAACCGAGCAGGGTGCCCTGGGGGAGATGACAGCACAGCACGCGAGTATCGTCACTTGAACTAAGCAACGTGCAAGGTGAGGATACCCAGGTGTCCTTGCAACAGTAAAGGACCATTAGGTCCAATGTGATTTTAAAATCCCGCACATCCCCATGGACTGAAGACAGACTGGAGATGGCAGGATGCTTTGCTTAACAAATGTCAACCGTTTGAGAAAACAGAAAACTATCAATTGTCTAAATAAAACGCTATCTTGGACAAGATACCACAATAATTGTTATAAAAATATTGAAATGATAATCAAAGAAACCATACAAGTTTCTTGTTTGGTAATAAGACATTAATGATTTGAGGGTTTTGTTTAAAAACTGCATTTTGACTCAGCCATTTCTACTATTAAAAATTGCACACCTCCATCCAGTTTAATGCAAAAGATGTGAAGTCTCTGTCTTTTTTTATGATTGAATAGTCCATGGTATTACACATGTACCACTCAATACTAATGAGAAACCAGTAGACAATCTAATATCCACGCACCCAAGACAAAAACTCAATTCAATTCAAGATAGGAGGAGAAGGAGAGAAGAGGGACAAGGGAGGGGAGAGAGGGAGGGGTGCACTCCCACCTAATGGGCACAATGTGGGGGTACATGGCACACCTCCTGGGGGTGGGACACAACCACCACAGGGACTATAAGTAACAAGTGCGAACATTGTAACCTAATTCTTTGTACCCTCAAATTAATCCGAAATTTAAAAAATTGCACAGCTGAATAACTCTTTTTGAAAAAGGATTCTAAAGTCATTTTACTCTAAAATTCTAAAGAGAAAAAAGTGTGCAACAAATATCTTTGTATTTCCTCGGGTGCAACAAATATAACATGATGCCTTTTATTATTATTGTATGCCTGTGGAAAAAATCAAAACCAGAAATACGATTCCATTTAAGAACCTTTAACCTTATTTCATGTCATGCTGTACTGTTTGTCATTAAGACACTTCTGATTAAAGGTCTATTGACTCAATAGACACTCTCTATTATATATCACTGTTTGAAAAGAGCAAAGCCAACTCATTAGTCAGAAACCAGCAAAGCGAGGCAAGTGCTTTGTTCGACAGACAGTGAGAGAGAGAAGTGGTGGAAATGTACTGCTGGAAAGCATCATCACCCCCAAATATTCACTGAGCTGACAATTTTTGACATTTCCCATGTTCCTTCTGAAAATATTTGTGTTAGAATCAAACCTTTCAACATACCAAACAGCATCTGATTGATTTCCGTGTGATTTTTCAGTCTGGAAACTGAAGCACCAGTAATACTGGCAGGATTTCTCTTGATTGGCACCCCAGACCCAGAGCCACACCAAGAACCCCACATTCTCTGCACCCCTACCTGCCACCACCCCCATCGAGACTGTTTTTAAATAATAAATCTTGTGCAACTCATGTTTCTGAAACCAAGAAAAAACAGAGGCAAACAATCCAGGGGCGTGGCTAACTGCAGTACTAATGCTAACAAAAGCAGGCTTTGTCTTTGTCTCTGACGGGAATGGCTGGCCCCCTCTTTCCAAGGGGAACACTCAGCCCCCGCTCCCACACGTGTTCCAGGACAGCCCAGCCTCCCTCGCTGCAGGCCCCGAGCCTTCTGCCCTCGAGCAGACCATGTAGCACGTGCTGGGACTGCCCTGGACCCAGCACCTGCTGCGTCAGCCCCAGATGCCTCAAAACACACCAATGCTGTCGCCAGGACTCAGTTGCCATCTCACTATCCTTCCTCCCATCATAGCTAACCCTGCCCCCTCGGAGTGGGTAAGATTCCCTTCTCTGCACCCAGACAGGATGTGCCCTACTTCAGAGTATGGATTTGCCTTTTTTAAACATAGGACCTTGACAAAGACAGCTGTCCAAGGGCTCATAGGTGTTCATTCTGCCCACGTGAGATACTGCTTGACATCACTTCCCAGGGGCTGGAGGCCTGACAGTGTACACCCTACAGTGATGGCCGCCATGTGGTGCTGTGTTCCAGCAGGTAAAACACTCAAGTCCAGGAGGCAGAGGGCGGGGGAGTAAACTATCCCAGTGATGTCAGGGGGATGAGAGCAGCCCAACCCGCATCTCTGGGCTCTGTGCATCCAGAAGTTCTGATCCCCACAAGGGGGATTCTTGCGCCAGGAAATATGCTCAGAGTCCTGCTCAACATACAAGCTGCGGCTGTCACACGGTTCCCTTGAATCCTTTGTGCCAAGGAAAGGGGCCATTAAAGTAGCAGGTGCAATTAACCCTGACTGTAAGGAAGAGTTGGGATGGGATGGCTTTTATATGGAGAGGACAGGGAAGAAGATGACCAGTGCCCGGGTGATCCACTGGGCATTGCTTGGTCCAGCCCTACCTGACTCAGAAGAAACTGAAGCTATACAGCACCCAGGGCATGAGAGAGGTGTGAGCACTGAGGCCCAGAACCCGCAGGGTAAGGGTCGGGGCCGCCATGTAGGCAACAGATGAAGCGCAGAGGCTCCAGAGCTCCAGGGAGGATTTGCTGAGGCCTCCGTTGCATCATCTCAATTCAACTTTTTCCTCTGCCCAGCTGTGCTTCCCTCACTCATTTACAGGGGCTGGTCAGAGCTACTCGATAAATTCTCTGCACACGAGTAACGGAACCTATTCCCAGGGAACCCAACCTGAGCTAACCTCGTCAACCTTGGTCTGCATTTGTAAAACTCATACAGCAGCACCTACTGATCAGGGTTGCTATAAGGATTAAATGAAAAACACATGTAAAGCATTTAGAATAACTCTTGGTTCATACCATATTCAATAAGTGGTCATTCTTATGTGTTCCCATGATACGTTTATTCTTGGTTTACTAATAGTAAAATCTTTAGTACATAAAGCCTATTCTTTAGACTATTGAAGTGAAACTATAAACTCCTTCAGGGGAGAGAGTCACACTGAATGCAACTCCAATAGACATTGACATTCCTTGTCCACCGACCACATGATCAAATAGAGCTTATCTTTAACTGGGCAAAGTAAAGGCTGAGATATTGTTTTTATCCCCCATTAAAAAGAACCAGAACTCCTTAGAGAAACAGCTAATTCTAGAGCTTGGGAAAAGAAAATACAAAACAAGTCTAAATCCTCTTGCTGTGTCAGAAAAGTGCTCAAGGAATAATGGTGATGTGTCAGGACACAGCGTCCAGCTGAGGGGCTCCCTCTGTAATGGCAATGTGTCAGGAGGACACAGCATCCAGGGCTCCATCTATAATGACGATGTGTCAGCAGGACACAGCGTCCAGTTGGAGGGGCTCCCTCTGGCAAAATCCAATAATTCAGCATTGAAGTGAATATTGAATTGATGAAGTATAAGCCATCAAGATCTTTAAAAATAAAGATCCATGAGGAGCTTGGCACCCATAGCACAGTGGTTACAGCGCTGGCCACATACATGGAAGCTGGTGGGTTCAAACCCCCAGTCCAGGCCTGCCAAACAATAATGATAACTACAACAACAAAAAAAAGCTAGGCATTGTGGTGGGCACCTATAGTCCCAGCTACTTGGGAGGCTGAGGCAAGAGAATTGCTTAAGCCCAAGAGTTTGAGGTTGCTGTGAGCTGTGACGCCATAGCACTCTACTCAGGATGACATAATGAGACTCTGTCTCAAAAAATAAAATAAAATAAAATAAAGATCCATGAGTCAATATTGATAATTAGATACTCCTTTGCCTTGTCCTAAGATGATGACGACATCCTCATCTTTTCTCCTAGAATCTTTATATCTTTAGAATTTATATTTAAATCTGCGACTCATTGCAAATGTATTTTTGTATATAATATGAAGTAGAAATCAAGGTTTATTGTTCCCATATGTTTATCCAGTTGTTCTAGTTACACTTATTAAAAAAAAGAAAAAACTTTGGTCCTTGGTAAAAAGCACAAATCAGTTGACTGTCTGGTGCCGCTGTGGGTCAGCTGACTGGTGGTGCCGTGGGTCAGTTGACTGGTGGTCCCTGTGGGTCTACTTCTAGACTCTCTGTCTCTGTCATCTCTCTCCTGTTCCCTCCTTATGTTGGTGCTACCTCATCCTGATTGTTCTGACTTTATAGAAGTCAGTAATAAAATAGGATAAGTTTTCAAGATTGTTTGGTTCCTCCCTTTCAGAGATATTCTGCCTCAATTTCCGGTCATCTCAGAGTTTCCAACCCTTGCCCTCTCACCCGCAAGTTAATAGGACTGAGACTCCAGGAGCCTCATGAGGACTGGAAGAAACATCCTCGAGGAAGAGTTTCCTGCCCCAGGATTCCTCCAGGGGAGCTTTCCTCTCAGAAGGGTTGCGTCCCCTCCAGTCCTTGCTAGTTTTTTGTCTCTCTCCATGTCTGTAATGGTTGTCAGCAAAAGAGTTAGCTGAATACAAACTATTTGTGCATTACTGGGAGCCTTCACCTGTCCCCTGGTTTCCAACGCTGAGTTTCATGTCTGTGCTGTCAGCTGGCATCAGCCCTGCCTGGTGTCTCCTGCCGGGTGTGAGCAAGGAGCCGTCCCCTGCTGTGGCTGCAGCTTTTCATTCTCCTTTTTGTTTGGTTTAGTTTTCAGCTGGGCTTAATCAAACTGCACAGCACCCAGTGTTGTAACCCAGCCCTCTTTCCCCTGCCCACTCCTGTTGCCCCCCCCCGCGCCCGCCCCGGGCCCGCCGCCACCCGTCTCCCCCCCGCGGGCGCGCGCGCGGCCTGGGCGGGACCATTTTTGAGGTATATCTTAGATCACAATAGTCATCATTACATAATGGTAATTAATCAATAAGTATGTCTCAAATTACAGTGGTTAACAATAATCAATCAGGCCCCCTGAGTCTTCTACCATTGTTCACCTGCTGAGAACCTAGTGAAACTTGGAACTTTTTGTGCTTCTTCTGTTCTAGAGACCATGGGACCATGGTTGGGAAAGGCCCCTAAAGCAGAGGGGGCTAGGGAATGTGAGGCTTTCCCGCAGGGCAGGGGAATGGGAGGCTTGCCTGCAGGGCAGAGGCTTACCCGCGGGGCCGGGGGGCTTGGGAGAGTGCGTAAGCTGAGGGAGCAGGAGCTCACAACATTATAAAAGTTTGTATGTGCCTAAATATATGTATTTAATGGTGAGGCTGAGGGATGTGAAATCACTCTTTGAGATTCCTTCTTTTCATACAGCCCATGTCCAACTGGACCTAAAGGGAGTCTGTCCAACTTCTTAAGGTCACATTGATCCATCCCGCGGGCACTGCCTTACCTCCTGCCTCCACACATTTTCTCTGGAACCATTGTGATGCTAAGTTCTCCGGCTCTACGTCCTTCTCCCTTGTACATCACCGTCTCCGTTAGTGCTAGATTGATCTTTGTAAAACTCGGCCGCTATCAGTCAAGTGTCCTCTCTTGCTCAAACTCCTCAACTGTGAGAACAAGGCTCTTCAAGAACAGACACTTCTGATTTTCTAAATTTAGTTACTGTAAATTTCCCACATAGCCCTGGAATCCTGCTTCTTTGAGCTCATTTATAATAATTAAGCTTAACATCCATATTTAAATATGTGTTTCCTTTGTCAAAAAGTCTCTCTCTCTTATTTCACTTGATGGAAAGTTTCCTTTCCTTGAACTTATCACAGCAACCTTTCAGGAAGCCTTGCCTGGTCTCACCAGAGCAGTCATGGACCTTTCTCTCTGAGTCCCTGTGGACTTAATTGTAACATGTTTCTTTGCCTCGTGTAGTGATCATTTTTCTACATACTTTTCATGCTCTGATTGGAATATGAGCGGATGCAGGGCAGGAACTATCTTTTTCTGATCATTTATTTTGCCAGATACCACCCATTCAATTTCTAGAAAGTGGGAAACATCTTTTTCCTGCTTGAAACTTTTATAAATAATTGCATTCTATCATTACTTTAATCAAATTGAATATTTAGATTAAATGTCTTAATTAATTCCTATCCTATAAGAATATAAATGTCTTAACACAATAACTAAGAAAATGCCCTGAAGGCTATGTCAACCAGTTTGATGAAAATATTTCAAATTGTATATAAAACCAGCACACTATACCCCATGACTGCATGAATGTGCACAGCTATGATTTAATAAAAAAATTAAAAAATTAAAAACAAATTGAATATTTTGACATTATTGAGCCTAAAATAATTTTTGAAACTCTACTTTCCAGAATTCTTTTTAATTGCCTGAGAGTATTTCATAAATGATGTAGTACTTGAAGGCTTTGGTTGAAGTTGTTGGTTCACTGACATTGAACGTTTGTGCTTTACTTCCGTCTTTATCTTCAGATTTGCCCCATATCCTTGAGTGGGTCTCTATTATCCTGCAGAAAGTAAAGACAGATGAAAAGCAAATCAATTTTAAAATTTAAGGCTGTTTTTTAATTTATTTGCTTTGTCCTGCCCTGCTATTTAGCCTGTCTTCATATTTATCATTATTTTTCTGTGCCATCTTCCCCTTATCTTGAATCATTGGGAAATTCATCTGATCTTGACTAGGTTATAAACTTCATAAAGGAAGAACTAATCAATTTTACCCTACCACATTCTCTAGTAGAATGTAGTTAATAAATATTTGTTGAACGCTGAACGAAGCATTTTCCTCTCTCAGCATTTTTCTTAGATCCCACAGACTTACTCAAATACTTTCTTTCCTTTTCCCTTTAATAATATATTTGTTTCCAAAAGTTTTAATATCCTTCTACTGTAAAATTTATTTTCTTTTAAAATAGTGCTTCTTAGTCTAAAGTTGTACTTATGCGGGTTGATGTAATTCAGTAGCCAACAGTCTACTTAGGCATATTTGGTCAACAGGAGTATTTTTATTCCATTTGTAAGTCTTAAAGGTTTTTGTCTAATTTTTATTATTTTATATCCGCTTTTTATGGCATGAAGTGTAAATAATCTTTGACAAACATTACAAAGATGGCTCCGGTATCTTGCATCTTTTGTTTTCTCTAAGTTTTATTTTGTCATTCTTTTTTTGCAGTTTTTGGCCGGAGGTGGGTTTGAACCCGCCACCTATGGTGTATGGGGCCGGTGCCCTACTCCTTGAGCCACAGCGCCACCCTATTATGTCATTCTCCCAAAAACAAAAATTGCTTTATTTCTCCTTCCTCTCTTTTATATATCAACATCAATTATGTTTGTAAATATATGAATATTATTTTATTTGTGTTTTTTCCTCAGGAACTCATAATTAATTCCTACCCTCTATTTGGTGTCAGACAGTGCATGGTTTTCTTTCTCAAAAGTCCTGACTGCTGGATAATTCTAACTTGTCCTTTTGATTGTTTTTTTATTGTATGTTCTATGAGCTACATATCAACTTATTTCAAAATGGCCTTCAGCCAGGATGAAAATCAATGAAACTCACTTTCTTAAAATTTAAGGATTTGCTTGCTCCTGGGAGGCCATCTGGGTTCCTTCTACTGTGCATGTTGAGATATAACTGAGAATTTATTTCTGAGGATATTTTATACTCTATACTTTGAAATGACAACTTTTAATTTCTGAACTCAATTCAATTATTACCTAAGCTTTGTGCCATAAAGATTTCTGTAGAAATCTGGAAAAAGAGAATGTTCCTTGTAAATGAGAGCGAATTCACATCTTGTCCATAATGTGACTTGGGCATTAATCTTCATTGGACATTTAATGACCTTGAACAGCTTATAGTTCATCTTTTTGGGTATGAGGCATCACATATCTGGAGTGAGGATGAGTGATACCACCACTGAGGTCCTTGTTAGGCTTCAGTTAAACAACACGATTCAAGCACAGACATGCAGTAAATAAACAATTGCATTTTATTGCCCTAACATTATCAATATATAAGTATTAATTCCCTCATGCTTTGAGAGCTCTTTTAAAAAACTGAGTTCTTTTATTCATTTACTTTATTCAACAAATATTTTTGGAGCACGTAGGCAGTGTTGAGCGCTTCCAAACATGAGTGATAGAGAAGCACAGACAAATCTTTGTCCTTATTACATTTATAGTCTAATAAAAATATATCAGTGGGGTTCAATTATGAGTGAATCTCAATAAGCTTTAATTAATGATGGAATTGCCATACTTATGCAGTATGCATTACATTCCTGGTCATTATTTCTGGCACTTTCCACCTATTAATTTACTTAACACTGCCAAGACCATCATGTTTATAATCTCATCACAATGTAGGGTGGGAAACATCCTGTAATGAAAGGCAAAATAACTTACAAGGTCAGTAAAGACTTGAACTAGGCGACTCCTGAATTGCTGGTTTTAAAGGCTGACTCTTACTATTTTGCCTCATTGCAAAAATAAGGAGGAAAAAAGGAACTGAAGAAAGTGTAGTTATCAGAGCTATTTCCATGTACTCTAAGTAACTCATTGAGAATGTCATTAATCACGGGATAGTCAGTGTTACACAGATGTCTTAAGACCCGACATCTTTCTTCAGGTCCTCTCTGCATTCACATTATGTTGAAATTTTAAAATACTAGTTTGTGCTTTGTTTTCAGTAAATTCTGTGATAAATATACTAAAATCCTATGTGAAACTTATTAATAGATTAATTTCACAAAGTAGGGTCATGACTAAATATCACAATTTAAGGAAAAAAATATCAGGCTGGGCACAGTGGCTCACACCTGTAATCCTA
>CAUYQV010119440.1:0-10710 GCA_963574575.1 Galagoides demidoff | reverse complement strand
AACACAACAATTATGAGAAAGACATGATGGCTATGTTAGCCAGTTGGATGAGAGTTTTCCAAACTGCATATGGAAGCAACACACTGTATCCTATGATAGAATTAATGTACACAATTATGATCTAATAAAAGAAAAAAAAAGGTGATTAGAAGTCACACCCAGAGAAGGAGGAAGCATAAGCAGAGAAACAAAGTGCACGAGGTCACAGATGCAGATCAGCAAGCCCAGAGTGATCACCGATTCTAGACCAGACCGCCTGGGGCAAATCCCACCTCTGACAACAGTCAGCTGCAGGGCCTTAGTACTCACTTAGCTCTAGGCCAGAATTTCTTCATTTGTAAAAGACATAATATTGGTAAGTCCTTCAAAGAACTGTTATGATGTTAAATAAATCAGCTAACAGTCTAGGAACACGCCTATTATCTAGCGAGTATTACAGAAGGTCCAACAGCAGAGGCTCTGCCTCCGGTTGCCCTTTTACTCCATATTCTACTGAATATAAATAAAAACAGAGGCATGACAGCCTAGCACGTGGCTTCACAAGAGGCTAGAAAGGAGATAGTGCAAGTCTGTACCAAGGTGGTATAAACAAGATTTGAGAGAAGAAATATGACCTAACATTTGACAGATCATAGGGTGCCTATAGCTAACAACAATCTATTATACATTTAAACATGGCTAGAAGAGAATAATTTGAATATCTGTACCATAAAGACAAATTTTTAAGGCAATAGATATCTCAAGTATACTGATTTGACCTTTACAAATTATATGAATGCATTAAATTACAGCATGTACCACAAAACTATAAAAAAAAAACCAAAAAGATAACAAATTCAAGAAACACTGGCAGAGCTATGAAATCAACTGGATTTCAGGTCATAAGATAGAAAGACTTTACACACCCCCACATGGGAGATGAGATTCAATTAATAATGAATTGGAGTCACATTGTGGTTTGGGTTTGTTATTGTCATCATTAATACTATTTTAAGGTAGGGAAGATAGGTTATACCCATGCCCTCACTTTCCTCCTTACCCAGCTTGGATTCCATGATTCATTAAAATACTAAGTTTTATACTCCCTAACAATCTTGCACTCTCTAGGTTTTTTCCTATTTGCCAGTAAAACTCCAAGTCTCAATGACTATGATAATTGGACAAGATAAAAGAATAAATTAGTCTACATTTTTTACAAAGGTATCATGAATCTTCAAAAAACATGAAAGTGAAAAAGTAATTTGGGGATAGAAGGATTTATAAATTTATTGAGTAATTTCCATTGTTGGAATATTCAGAAAATCTTCAGGTATTTTTACTACATATTATTGATTCTGTTCATTTTTGTGCCAAGTTATGAACCAAATCTTCTTTTGAAAATGAGCATTAAGACTTTTTTTTACATTTCCCAAATGAAAAAGGCTAGCATTAACCAAAAACTGGGCACCTATTCTATTCTCACACTTTATCTAGAAGTTCTATGTTAAATATATACGCACAGAATGTTAGAGTTATAAGAAATCTTAATGTTAATTTGGCAGAGGCACAGATCAAGACATAAAGAAGAAAGGAGAGTGAGTTAGTCATATAGTGAAACCCAGTTGGGTTGACTCTAATCAAGTCTTCTTTTCTAGTTCACTCATTCCTTTGCCCATTCAACAAGTATTTACCATGCAGCTACTATGTTAGGCAATGGGAATGCAACAATGAACAACGCTGCCCAAGAGCCCTGCTCTCATGAAGGTCACATTGCAAAGAGACAGACAGACCATAGTCATGGCAAATACAGAAACATATAAGGTAAATTACACATACCTAGGGAGAAAACATGAAGTTGTAAGAAACTATGAAGTGTTGAGGAAGGGGGTATAAATCTTTTACTTGGTGGCCCACTTGATTTCTAAATAAAGATAGAGGTGAGATGCATAAGCAGCCATGTAAATTTCTGGGGAGAAAGCATTCTAAGCAGAGGAGAAAATAAATGCAAAGTGCCTGGGACAGGAGTGGAACCTGGTATGCTCCAGAACAGGGAACAAACCAAATGCCTGGACCAGCTGGATGAGAGGAGAGCAGACAGGGTGAGATTCAAGGTCCAATTGTGGGCTTGGACAGACAGTATTACTGCCCCAATTGTCCAGCATCCCTGGTCCATCTCCTTGCTGTGGACTGACTTACTCTTTCTCACCTCTCAGCTTTGAGCTTGGGCATTTGACTTGCTCTGACAGCTACATGGCTCTGCTCCTCTCAATTGAACTGATCATGCAAGTGTGGTTTAGCTGGGGATGGTGTCAGTTAAGTAGACCAGCTGCATTTGTAGAAGCAACTTTTTCTTAAAACAAATGGGTTTGGCTGGGCACAGCAGCTCACACCTATAAGCCTAACACTCTGGGAGGTCAAGGCAGAAGAATCCCGTGAGCTCAGGAGTTCAAGACCAGCCTGAGCAAGAGCAAGACCCTATCTCCACTAAAAGTAGAAAAATCAACCTGGCACTGTGGCAGGTGCTTGTAGTTCTAGCTAGTCAGAAGGCTGAGGCAGGAGGATCATTTAAGCCCAGGAGTTTGACATTCCTGTGAGCTATGATGATGCCACAGCCCTCCAGGTGACAGAGAGAAACTCTGAAAAAAAAAAAAAGAAAGAAAGAAAAATGAAGGAAGGAAAGGAGGGAAGGAAGGAGGAAGAACACTAGTGGGCTAGCCAAGCAGTGTCCTTCTCTCAGAACGGCAGAAGCACTAAAGGGCAAATGGAAACACAGGAGACTTCTTAAGGTCTAAGCTTACTGACACTATCACATTTGCTCATATAAAACTAGTCAAAGAAAAGAGGAAGATACAGCCAAGCCAACACTGGACAGCTAACCTAAAACTTGGACAGAAAAAGGACACTTTACTATGCCACCCCACCTCCAAGCAAGGAAAACTAGAAAAAACTCTAAGTCCTTTCAGGGGAAATCTGGGCACCTGGCTAGCCTTGAAAAGAGAATGAGCATCCTGATTAGCAAGATAATAACAACAGTCCTCAAAGCAAGCCAGAGTAAAGAGGTGTTTTAGTTTCCTATAAAAGGTAACATCTTGACATCTGTTCTTCAGTTGTTTTTCAGAAATCCCCATCAGATGAAAAAGATTAAGGGGGAACTGAACACTGAACTCTCACTACCCTGAGGGGCTAGAGAGAGAGCCACACCCATCTTACCATTACTTTGTCTCCCATCAAAGAATCTCTGAATCCACCTATGACCTGAAAATCCCCACTTCAAGATATCTCCCTTTTTTGAAGCAAAATCAATAAATAACCTCCACCTGTAATGTACAATTTTACCTGCAATTTCTGCCTTACTGACATGTACCCCTGTCTTTAAAAATCCTTGCTTGTTAACCAGTACATTAATGCATTAATGTACACAGCTATGATTTAATAAAAAAAAAAAAATCCTTGCTTGTAAGCCATCAGAGTTCCAGTCTTATGTGTTAACTGTCCATATTTCCTGCTTAGAAACCATGCAATAAAATGCCTTTTTCCCCTCATTGCAACTCTGAGCTTCAGTGTCTGACTTTGCAACACCAGGGAAGTGAAGCCAAATTTGGTTTAGTAACAAAACTCATGAGCAAAATGGATGATTTTTTTAAGCTACTAAGCTTCGTGGTATCCCAGAACCAACACGTGGATCTTAGAAGTTTTAGTATGATTGGGATGGGAAATTACTGAACAGTTGATCTGGCTTGCCTGTTAAATAGATGACTTGGTGCTGGGTTGAAAATAAACCAATATAAGGCAAACACAGACCGCAAAGACACAGTTAGAAGTGACTAAAATAATCCAGGAGACAGAAGATAATGGCTGGAACAGGATAGGGGCAGCAGAAGTAGTAAATTTATTTTGATGGTAGGATTTAAACAGTATTTGCTGACAACCTGGATAAAGGATTTGGGAGAAGGAATCAAAGTAATCACCAGGATTTGGGGCCTAAATAATTTGAAGAATGAAGATGCCATGGAGGAAAATTAAAGATGGTCATCAGGGAAAAGAGGGCAATGAACTTTCAGAAACTCAGATTGGGAAAAGGGAAATTGAAATCTCAGGATACAGATGGTTTTCAAGGCATGATACAGGACGAGATCACTTAGAAAACAAATATAGAAAAGGTCCCAGAATCGAGCCCTTTGGGACTCCTACATTTAAAGCTGGGAAGATGGAGAAGGACCAGGAGAGACTGAGAAGTGGAGGCAGGAGGAAGACAGGCAAGTGCAGTGTGCAGGGAGCCATGTGGAGAAAAGACAAGGGTTTCACACAGAGAAAAGTTCCAACTAAACCATATGCCGCAGATGAGTCAAGTAAATGAAAATCGAGAAATCACACAGGTCTAGCAAGACAGAACCGCCACTTACAGAGGAAAGTGCTGTTGGCGTGCTGGAGGTGAAGACGAGACAAGTTCAAGAGGTAACGGAAGGAGATGCTTGGAGACTCACAGGATAGTTATTTGTTTGAAAGAATTTACTTGAAAAATATGCATGTAGGGCATCATTCTTTCTCTCTGTAACCTAATTTTTTTCATAGTTAAACTTAAGTCTTAATTTTTCCTTGACGATTTTTTAGACTATTCCAGCCTTTCTTCTGAAACCCTATCATATTTCCGTATTATCATAGAAATTGGTGTTGTGCATGCTAGTTATCTAGTTTTCCCAGAGGGTTTAAAATTCTTGACAGTCTCATAGTTTTCAGATTTCACCAAGGCACCCTGGGGTACTACAGTGAACTTACAGGGGCGCTGTGGGACGGTTTCAGTTTTTGAGGGAAGCAGGGTGACACCTGACATCACTTGTCTATACCAGGTAAACTACTAGTCCAAGGTAGCTCACAGTTTCAACAAGATAGCTATGCCTCTTTGGTGATGTTGCATCTTTTCAAAGCTGGGTTTTCTCTAGTTATTGTAATAAAAAGAAAATGTGTGAAAATCAATGTAGAAAGTAAGGTTGACAGTAATGGAAAAGATTTCTAGGATTTGAGAGACTGCCCAGTGCCCCAAAGATGCACCCCGACCATTAGTAAGCAAGAAATTAAAATTAAAATATTTTATTTCAATTTATATGTATATTTTTCAAATGTCCATTAAGTTGTTATTGATATTATATTACATGGGTTTCATTCATAAAAAACAAATTTAATGAAAACTTTCTGAACGGATTTGTATTACTAGTCACCAGTGCTCACCTAGACAAGTGGTCTATCATCACCTGCTCTGCAACTGCCTGCTTTTTCTTCTCTGCAGCCACAATTTCCTGAGAAGATAAAATAAAGACAGTTTCGTTGGCCATAAAGCATAACAAAGCAATAGTTAATGTAAAAGTAATAAAACATAAATTAAAAATCTCTAATTTCCTTCTCAAATATAGATTACTTTCCATCATTAACAAATTTAACTTCCAATTCCTTAATCTACAATACCCTTCATTTCCTAAAAAGTAATGCACTTAAATTTTGGTAGAAATAACCAGATATTTCAATGATCTGCCTTTGCATTTCATAAAGTCATATTAAAGGAGGTAGAGTACGAAGGACGCCCTTCCCCTTTCTTCTTCCCTGCACAGATGTTCTGTGAAAGGCATCTTCACCTGCCGTAAGAACACCAACACTGACACAAAGTGAGCATGGTCTAAAACTTCACAGAAGAAGAGGCCAAAACTGAGTTTGAATCGTTCAACCTTATACTAAAAGCAAAACAATACGAAAACTCCTATTATTACAAATAGAATAGGTTTGTATATCTCTCCTTTGTTTATAATGCATCAATAACACTCAATCATCTTTTCTCAATTACTGGTGGTTAAACTGTCTTCATAGTATTTTTTTGCTTTTCTAACTCATCTGAAAGTATTTTTACAACTTCTTAGGTAAAAATACTTCATATCAAATTGAAAAATTAGGAATTACCCACTTCCAATTAGACTATCACAAAACTATAATGACGAAAATGTTTCTTTGGAGGGGAAAATAAAAAGATCTTTAAAAAGTAAGAAGTCAAAATAAAGCTTGTTCTATTTTTACAATGTAAATGACTGCCAGCCCCATATCACAACAATAAATGGAATCAAGAAAGATCATGTTGTTTACTTTGAGGTTTTGTAAGCTTTGGGAGAAAGCTTTATTTAAAACTGACACAAACTGTCAACTAAGAATGTCTAAAAGCATATCATAAAAACAAAAAGTAAAAACTTGTAAGAGCCCTGGAAAAGTTTAGCACAATTATTTAAATCAGTGGTTCTCAACCTTCCCAATGCTGCAACCCTTTTAATATAGTTCCTGTGGGTCGCAACCCACAGGTTGAGAACCGCTGATTTAAATGTTAGCTACACTGAATTTAGGGTTTTGGTTTGATAGAAATTTAAGATGCATAGTTTACACATGCAAATATGTCCCATATAAAATTTATGTCATTTAATAAATCTTCTGTTGCTCTCTAAGCTCATGCCACTTTATAAGGCTTTTATGGAATAATAAATTTAAAATCACATTTAAAAAATTTATTAAAAATTATGCAACTTATAGGGAAAGCAATATATATTACTACCTTGGACTAGTAGTTAACCTCATGTATTAGTGATGTCAAATATCACCATGTTTCCCTGAAAAACTGAAAATATAACGTCTAAGTGTGATTCGGAATGTGCACATGGACTAAAACATGGAAATTTTATGCAGAAAATATCCACTAACCAGACAGAGCATAGATAGGAATAGCAGAGCAAGGCAAAGAATAAGAGATTAATGACTGCCATGGAGACAGTGCAGAAAGCCTGCCTGAGTGCTGCAGCTTACGTGGCTTATAAAGGTCAGAAAGGTTAGAACCAACCTCAGGCACTTTGATTTAGAAGTCTGTGAAACACAGAGCAGATTAGAAGCTGAAGTCATGGCTTGGCACCTATGGCTCAAGCGGCTAAGGTGCCAGCCACATACACCTAAGGTGGCGGGTTCGAATCCCCAGCCCAGGCCCGCCAAAACAACAATGATGGCTGCAACCAAAAAATGGCCGGGCGTTGTGGAGGGTGCCTGTAATCCCAGCTACTTGGGAGGCGGAGGCAGGAGACTCACTTGAGCCCAGGAGTTGGAGGTTGCTATGATCTGTGATGCCATGGCACTCTACCCAGGGGGATAGCTTGAGGCTCCGTCTCAAAAAAAAAGAAGCTGAAGTCACACTGATGCAAGGATCTGTCAACATCGAAAAATGACGTGACAAAGAGCTAAAGGAGATGCATATAAAAATTACAGGTTCACTGCCTCAGTCATTCATTTAAGTAGTTAAAAATTAAATAGGTTTCCATCTATATTTCTAAAACAAATTGATGTAATTTCATATGCCTTGAAAGCTTATTTCTTGGGAGGAAAAAAACAGATAAATGGGTGCTACTGCAATAAAGTAAAACTTACTCGAGGATGAATGTAAATACATTGCTACTAACAATGTGATTGTAAAGAACAGACACCCACTAACTTCAAGATGGCTTTGGATTATATCAAGAAAAATACCTGATGGGTTGTAAGTATTGGTAACATCCATTTCAAATATAACTTCAGGAATATATCAAAATAAGCCTTATTTGTGACACTATTTTGCTTTATGTAGTATCTTTTTAATGTTTAGGATAATCCTGGTAACACTCATTCTATTAGGCATAAATATATAAATAATATTAGGCATACAAAGAAATATGCATATGGTTTTAATAAAGAAACTATCCAAATCTGCAATTTAGAATGTCCACAGAAAATCAGTCCACCTAGTTTATAGATTGATTACATGATTCCAATTCAGAACATAAGAGATTCTGGAGGATAGTGACCTCAATAAAATGTATATTGTATCTCCACTCAATGATAATAATAATGTAACATTGCTTTGTTATAATTTAGTTATCTGAACTAGGATTTTCCAACCTGTGAGCTACCACACTGACATTCCATCAATCTACTACAGTATATCAGATATGTTTAATCACCTAGGAGTGTCAGGGGTAGCCAGTAAATTTCAAGTAACAAAGCTCCCTGAGCCCAGAATATTATGGAAATTTTATAATTATTTATTTGGACTGGAACTGATCTAAGCAATACTCATCAACCTAATTGATTTTGTAAAAGACATCATTTGAAGTTGATATTGAAAATCTGAAGTTTTGCTTTACTTTTCCTAAAAAAAAAAAAAAAAAAAAATTTTTTTTTTTGAGACGGAGCCTCAAGCTATCCCCTGGGTAGAGTGCCATGGCATCACAGCCCATAGCAACCTCCAACTCCTGGGCTCAAGAGAGTCTCCTGCCTCCGCCTCCCAAGTAGCTGGGACCACAGGCGCCCGCCACAACGCCCAAAAGCATTTTTTGGCTGCAGCCATCATTGTTGTTTGGCGGGCCCGGGCTGGGGATTCGAACCTGCCACCTTAGGTGTATGTGGCTGGTGCCTTAGCCAATTGAGCCACAGGCACTGAGCCAAAAAAAAAAAACCATTTAATGTCCAGCTTTTTCCTTAACTAGCCTGAATTTCTCTAGTGTTAGCAGCTGATGACTTTCAAAAAAATAAGCAGGTGACTTTTTGTAGGAGGGAACAGTGCCAAATTAGCCCACTAGCCTAAATGGCATCACAGTCAATTAACATTTCCGAGCTTGTTTGGAGGTCCTAGCAGAGGAGCACAGCTATACCCTTAATAACAAAGGGTCCTCTTCTACCAAGCAAGGTCACCCCCTTGGATAGAGCACAACTTTGAGGGGACACACATGGAGCACTACGAGAGCAAGATGACACTCACCTTGCCAGCCAGATCAGCTGGATCAACCCTAGAGATTCATGGGATGACAGATGTTGCAGCCATTTTGCCCTCACATCCGATTTTAAACAGTATAAAACTAAATTTTTACAAGCTCTCAAAGATTCAAGACCATTGTTTCACAGAATATATACCAAACACAAGTCAATCACATTTATAAAAACAGGGACTCGATTTTCACATTATTGAATATCAACCTCAAGTTGATATTATTGAATTGAACCCCAAGTTCAATTGTTGCAATTCTTTAATTATTTAATTATAAGACTATAAAATCTTAGAGGAAAAATAATATCTCCATAGCTTATCAAATAAGTGGAAATGACGAGAACTTACTGCATCCAATTTTCTTGTACTCTGTTGAGTACTGTAAGGGTACATGTAGCCCTGCTGTAAGAGGACTTTCCTGTCCATAGTTGTGAGGTCGTCTGTGTCGGCTTCTTCACCTTGTACACACTAGACATGAAAGCAATAAATGAACATACACATACTTAGAATTCTGGTTTTTAACAAAATAGGGGAATAGAAAACCATGAACACTGCCTGTGTTTAAATCCATAGATGATTTCTTTGTGCCTTGGTCTATTCATAAGAAAAGTGAGAATTAACAATAGTAACTACTAGAAAAAGGATAGAGAGATAATAGATATTGAACACTTAACAAAAAGCATGTGACAATATTAAATATAAAGGCAGCAAATACTGTAACTGCTATTGACTATGTTACATCTTTGTGAAATTAATAAATGTGGGCATACCCACTCCATCAAAAAATTCAATTCCTAAATAAAACACTAAAAGATGAGTGTAATCTTTGAGATAAGAATTCTTTGAGATGCTAAAGAGATGGGCACTAAATTTTTCTTAGAATAGGAGATGTACTTAAACTACCTTAAAAACTACAAAAAGTCCCAATAGCGTAGCAACTTGTCAAAAATAGATTTCAAGAAATTTTATCCCCAGGGCTTATTTTTACTTTAGACTTTCCTTGAAAGGTCACATTCCATCTTCACACTCTGCTATGTCTTCACAACGTTGATTGCTACATAAATTTTTAATATATATTTGTTAGTGATTTATTACCTGCCTCTCCTAATGTGAATTCCCCGGGGCAGGGACCTTGGCTGTCATTTTTATTGCCATACCCCTGGTGCCCAAACAGGATCACACATAGTGAGCATAGACAAATAATTATTCAGTAAATGAGCAATAAACCTTGGTTAATTACTTAACTATCTGGAAATCAATTTATGGGGACACTTTATACTTATATTTATTTATCTGCTAACATACCCATTTTTTTCTAAAAAAGGGATTTATTTGAACAAGCTCCAGAAAAATGCCTAGCATTATATAAGGGAAATTGAGCAGATTAACTTAATATATAGGTTTAAGTATAAGCAGAGCACTGCATTAGAGTTAGTCTGAAAATAACTTTTAAAAGGATTTTATCTTCTTCACCTTGTTTCAACCTTTTACAAAAGGAAAACAGTGAACTTTCCACTCCATACTTCAGAATCCATCTCCCCACACCAGCCCTATTGAGAATAGGCTTTGCCCTATTCTCAATTCACGGGCTTCCCCCCACCCCCAGTTAATGGGAACCGCCCAGGCCAAAAGCCTTAGAGTCATACATTTTATAAAATCAATTTTAAAATATTTAATTGAGGCTCGGCGCCTGTGGCTCAACTGGCTAAGGCACCAGCCACGTACACCTAAGGTGGCGGGTTCAAATCCCCAGCCCAGGCCCGCCAAAACAGCAATGATGGCTGCAACCAAAAAATGGCCAGGCATTGTGGCGGGCACCTGTAGTCCCAGCTACTTGGGAGGCGGAGGCAGGAGACTCGCTTGAGCCCAGGAGTTGGAGGTTGCTATGAGCTGTGATGCCATGGCACTCTACCCAGGGG
>CAUYQV010119439.1:0-12413 GCA_963574575.1 Galagoides demidoff | reverse complement strand
CCTGTGGTCCCAGCTACTTGGGAGGCGGAGGCAGGAGACTCGCTTGAGCCCAGGAGTTGGAGGTTGCTATGAGCTGTGATGCCACGGCACTCTACCCAGGGGGATAGCTTGAGGCTCCGTCTCAAAAAAAAAAAAAAGAAAAAAGAAAAGAAAGTCAGTTTTATCTGAGGTGAAAAGCTAAATCACAAATCTGTGATGACAAAAAAAAAAATCCCTCATCCGTCCGGAAAACGTTTCCAAACTGCATCAGTGACATGAATATAAAACATCATCCAACATGTACGTCCCCATTGTACAGCTGCTGTCACCACAAAAGTAACCACTTGCCAAGATATACTAGAAGAAGAATACCTTAACTTGAGGGAAATGTCCAATTTGACTGCATCAAGACCCAATCCCTTTTCACTTCTCTAGCTTGGCTCTGAATTTTAAGCATTGTCAGTGAGTGACATTTGTTATCGGAGGCAAGGGAGGATAGTATGGGGAGGCACACAAATTAGCAGGAGAGAGCAATTTAATTATAGAGGAGCCAGGATCCTTCCAGAGAAATATTGATGACTGCATCCTGAAAGTTTCCACCTCGTCTAAAGTGTATTGAAACTGAAAACTGAAGGAAGTACAACGGATGCCCTGTGGCAGGCCTCATTTGGAAAATAGGAAGGCAGATCAACTGTGTAATGGAAACTCTAGTTAAGTGCTAAGTTTGCTCACTAACTAAAGGCATTTTATAATCATTTGCTCAATAATCTTCCTTGTAAGGTAACTTGACTAATGGATTGGAGGAATGAAATGTGAAGATTAGCGCTCCTGGGCCACTAACTGGCTCTGTAACCTTAGGAAGAAAACTGTACTTCATTGATTCCCCCACCATGAGCCACGTACTGTGCTAGGCGCCATCACTCCAGCAGACATGCATTTTGATTTGATTCTCTCTTTGTGTCAGGCACTGGGTAAAGTCTGGAAATGGGAAGATGAGAAAAAAAAGAGCAAAAACTTTTCTCTCAAGAGGTTCACAGTCTAAGGACAAACATGAAATCAGTCAGGGTGATCAATGCTCTCTGTACTGCAGACAGAGTGTAAGCTGCGTGCACATGGAGACCCAAAGGAGGAAGTGGCCGTGCCTTATCTCATTACATCCTCCTCAGAGAACTCTTGGCTAGCCCACTTTAGCAGACTAGGAAACCAACATGTATAGGAGTCTTGTGATGTTGGAGAAAAATCACACCTCTCCAAAGCATTATCCTCCTTTTACTGCACCAGCTAAGGGGACCCTTCCACCTCATTTTCTAGAGAAAGTGACAGCAGGGTACCATCACAGTGCAACAAGCAGGGGAGTGGAAGAATGGGATAAGGACGCTTACTTGCTGAGCCCTTACTAGCTTCCAGGCATTACTCCATTGTGTATTTAATCCTCACACCACTAATGACGTTAGATATCATAATTATCACCCTGATTTTACTGGAGAAAATTGAGAAGGGGAGATGAAGCAACTGCTTAAGAAAACACAGCTGGGCGGAAATGGTAGCATCAGGATATGAACCCAGGCAATCTGGCTCTTGAACGGGGGACTGGGGTGTTAAGACCAGAAAGGTTTTCATATAGGAATGCTGTGTGTATGTGTGGGGGGGCAGGAGTCCCACTTTCTCTACACCAGGTCCACTCTGGGAATTCATAGTGACACGAAAGAGTGTAGCTGGAGAACTCACCAGCCAGGAAGCCTGAGAGATAGTCCAACTTTACAGATGAGAACGTTTAAGGCTCAAGTGTAGATGACTTACTGCAAACAACACAGCCAGGATGTGGGCAGCATTAGACTTGCCCTTTTCAAGATCATGGGCATTGAAATTCCCTTCCAGTCATTTATGAGAGTGTGATTTTGTGCAAGTTGTGTAACTTTTCTGCATCTCTACTCTCTCATCTGAAATTCAGAATGGTCACCCAGAATTGATAAAATTAAATGAAATAATGTGTGTGCATGATAAATACTTGGAAAATGATCGTGTTTGGAATAGTTTGTCATTGAATCATGTTTTGTTTCGGGTAGTAAGTGTGTTGGTATAAAAGAGTCCTTGGCTCGGCGCCTGTGGCTCAAGTGGCTAAGGCGCCAGCCACATATACATGAGCTGGCGGGTACGAATCCAGCCCAGGACTGCCAAACAATGACAACTGCAACCAAAAAATAGCTGGGCATTGTGGTGGGTGCCTGTAATCCCAGCTTCTTGGGAGGAGACTCACTTGAACCCAGGAGTTGGAGGTTGCTGTGAGCTGTGATGCCACAGCACTCTACCCAGGGCGACAGCTTGAGGCTCTGTCTCAAAAAAGAAAAAAAAAAGATTCCTTGATGGAGGAGAAGTTTAAAACATTCTCACCTGAGCTTGAATAGGAGAATGAGTCAGAATAGACATGTAATCCAGGGATCAGAACAGCAAGACCAGAAGAGAGAAAGATGAGCCCCTGCCTGGGATAAACTAGGACATGGAGCCAGGAGGGAGGACAGGCCCTTGTATCCCTCTCCGGGGGCTGCTGTTTCCCCATGTCAGACTGACTGCTAATTCATTAAAAAACCCATTTCTGGCCTGCAAGAGCAGTTCTCCAAGAATCCCAGAGCATCTTTGATTCTCTCACCACCTGGAACTCTTCTACCTCCCATGGCTCAGGCAAGCACTTCACTTTTATTTACAGTGTTGGAGAAGCCTAAACACTTTTGCATATGGAATGACAAAATACTGAAGACTAGACAGGCATGGGAAACAGCTCGTATTTATACTAACATAGGCCCAGTTATCCCATCGTCCAGGACTGTAGCTAACACAGACATCCCTACACTTCCTTCCAGTATTTTTTTCAGTTTGTCTAAGCACATCTGTGTAGGTGTCTAAGTGTACATGTGGGTGCACCTGTTTTTCTGAATAACTCCACCCCTTAAGACTGTCACGTTATAATGGCTTTCATGTCAGTTAAGTTCTTCCACAAGTCATTTTTAAAATTTTTAATCATTGCAGGTACATAATAATTTATAGGGTCCATGTGCTGTTTTGATAAGGTATACATTGTGAATCAATCAGATCAGGGTAATTGGGGTATCCATTATCTCAGGCATTTAACATTTCTTTGTGCTAGGAATATTCCAGTTCCATTCTTTCAGTTATTTTAAAGCATACCCTAACTTACTGTTGATTATCGTCACTTTATTGTGCTGTCAAATATTGTTCATTTTATTTAACTATCTAACTATATTTTGGCACCCATTAACTATCTCCTCTTCATCTTCTTCTCTCCACTACCCTTCCCAGCCTCTGGGAACCATCATTCGACTTTCTGTCTCCTTAAGATCAATTACTTTTAATATTCGCTGCCACATATGAGTGAGAACATCCCAGATTTATCTTTCTATGCTTGACTCAATTCACTCAACAAAATGTTCTACAGTTCCATCTATGTTGTTGCAAATGGTAAGATTTCTTTTTGTGACTACATAATATTCCACAGGGTATATGTACCACAATTTCTTTATCCATCCATCCATCCACTGATAGACACTTACATTGATTCCATATCTTGGCTACTGTGAATAGCGCTGCAATAAATATGAGCGTGCAGACAGCTTTTCAATATACTGAATTCTCATCCTTGGGATATATGTGTGCACCCAGAAGTGGGCTTGCTGGGTCATATAATAGTTCTAGTTTCATTTTTTTGAGGAACCTCCATACTGTTCCCCACAATGATTGTACCAATTACATTTCCACAGTGTACAAAGGCTCCCCCTTTCTCTACGTTGTCTCCAGTATTCATTATCACCTGTCCTTTGATAAAAGCCATTTTAGCTGGGGTGAGGTGATATCTCATTGTGGTTTTGATTTGCATTTCTCTGATGACTAATGATGTTGAGCGTTTTTTAATATACCTGGTAGCCATCTCTATGTCTTCTTTCAAGAAATGTCTATTCAGAGCCTTTGCCCATTTTACAATCAGATTACTTGATTTTTTTCCTATCAAGTTGTTGGAGCTCCTTATATATTATAGTTATTACTCTCTCGTCATATGTATAATTTTCAAATATTTTCTCTGTTCTGTGGATTGTTGATTGTTTCCTTTGCTGTGCAGAGCTTTTCAGCGTGATATGCCAAATGTCACTTTTGATGTTTCATGTTGGCCCTGATAAATCAATGCTGCCGGGCAGACCAAAAACATTTGCTTTATTAGATTCCAGGGGCAATTGAATGTTGGTGTCATCAAAGGCAATTTGCATGTACAATTCACAGGACACTTTGCAACCTTTCTGATTTAATGATTCAGTAGAAAATGATCAAATGATCCCCTCATAAAAACTGTCAAAGATAAGTACAATGATACATTTTCCCACCGTCATTGTCCTTGAAATACACACTTTTAGCACATTATGTTTGAAGCAAAAACCAAGACGCTTGTTCTGTTCAGTGATTTGTGGGAGGGAAGCAATTGCCTCGGGAAGAATTTTTTTTAAATACTTACTGTGGGGGAATGTTATCAGATATCAACTGATTTCCAAAAGTTAACTATTATAGATCTGTGTCAGGTTCTCGGATTCTTTAATTTACTCTGACTTTCTAAAGGAAATATGAAATTCCAGTGTTGCTGGCGTTTTTCCTCTTCTCTATTTCACACGGTTTGTAACAGAATGTTACCTGTCTTACGATAGGACCATATCTCAAGTTCAAAACCCTGATGTTTATGGGCTGTCTCTTTTTTTTTACTGGTACAAGGATAGAATTTCAATATTCCAGCAATGTCCAAGCCAGGGTTACCTTTGCTTAAGGAAATAACGTCTCTTAGAATGGCTCTCACAGCCACGTGCTGCTGTTCATTCTCTCGTCTGTTCACCCCCTGGTGTGAGTAGTACGCATGCCCACCACAGCTTTTGATTGAGCTTTTAATTGAGCTTTTAATTGAGCATTCATCCTGTTGCTATAAAGAACGTTCAGCCATAAATACGATCAGAGATAGTGAATGACGTTTCAAAATATTTTTGATCATATAAGATACAGTTCTTTCCTGAAATCCACATTCTAAATGAGCTAGCAAGAAATAATAATAATAATTATAGATCTTTGGGACATTTTTGCTCTGGATGAGATCGTACTGTGTGACTGGCATGGATATTAAAGAGACTTCTGTGGTCTTTGTCCATTTAATGCCTGCCTTCATCTTCTAGGGCTGTGGTAACCCAAACTTGGGTGTCTTAAAACCGTAGACATTTATTATCTCACAGTTCTGGAGATCAGAAATCTGAAATCAAGCTGCCAGTAGGGCCATGTTCCCTCTGAAGATTTCAGGGGAGAATCCCTTCTTGGCCTTTCCTGCCTGCTAGCAGCTCCAGGTGTCCCTTGCTGGGGCAGCTTAACTGCCATCTCTACCTCCATCTCCACATAACTGCCTCTTCTGTTTCAAATTTTCCTGTCTTTTATGAGGACATATAATCAGATTTAGACCCCATTAGTGTGATTTGTGGATCTCACCTCAAGATCCTTTCCCAAATAAGTTCACAGGGTATGGGTAGACCTTTTGGGGTGCCATCACTTAATCCACTACAATACCTGAATAGTGTTTAATTTTAAAAACATATATTGGCTCAGCGCCTGTGGCTCAAGTGGCTAAGGTGCCAACCACATACACCTAAGGTGGCGGGTTTGAATCCAGCCTGGGCCTGCCAAAACAACAATGATGGCTGCAACTAAAAAATAGCCAGGTGTTGTGGTGGGCACCTGAGGTCCCAGCTACTTGGGAGGCTGAGGCAGGAGACTCACTTGAGCCCAGGAGTTGGAGGTTGCTGTGAGCTGTGATGCCACAGTGCTCTACCCAGGGGGATAGCTTGAGGCCCTGTCCCCCCCCCCAAAAAATATATATATATTGCTTGCAAATTGTTGTTTAGTCATAATTATTAGATTGGGGGGGGGTTTGGTAAACATTGGTAACATCCAGTGGTTGGGGGCAGGCAAGGGCTCTATTCTCCTCTTCTATCCCTTTACTACTTGGTGGTAGTTACAGTGGAAGCAGATCAAATTCTAGCACACACGAATTCATTAGCAGCCTAACACAAAAGCTTGTGTCCCATTGGTCTTATCTGTCACTCTTTCGGCATACCAGGATCTCCCACTAGCACCTTACATACAGGAAAGACTAACCCACAGAACACGCAGCAATATTCTAGAGGCAGGATTCTGCCAGCCCTCTCTCTTAGGGTTTCTCAGACTGCAGTATGCCTCTTACTAGTATATTGTAAAATGAATTTAGTAGGCTACCACAAGCAGTCAACAAAATTGAACTGAATGAAATACATAGCATGAAGTGAGGCAAGAACCACATTCTCTGCAGTCTTTCCTTTGTGTGTGTGTGTGTGTACTAGGTCATGATGTAAAATATATTTATTACTGTGGTCTAAAAAGAATGAGAAATTCTATCCTAAATTCTGTCCTGGGTAGAAGAGGTAATGGAGTTCTTTGGCCTAATCCACTAATGCGAGAGCTATAGGCTGATGGGCACCCTAGCTCTTGTGACCAGTCTGTGGAAGGGAGGTTGTTTCTCTGTGATTATTACTAGATAATTGCAGAACCACTCATTTCACCAATAAAAAACTACCACTTCCAACATCTTTCATGTTAATCAGCAAGTATTCTAAAGATATTTTAAGGCTTGTAGTAGCTTCACCTAAAATGTTGGCTTCTCATTAAATTGATAAAAATATTAAATTCATGAAGTGGGGAGGGAGAGAAGGATTGGTAACCTCTCACTTAACAGGCACAAGATATAGGGGTATCTCTTCACATCTCCTGGATGAAGAGCTCACCTGCACCTTGACTCTACCTAACAAATACAAACAATGTAACCTAAACATATATATCCTCATGTTAATCTGAAATGAAAATAATATTAACTGCCCTTGCAGTATCTATCCCTGATTAGAGTGCTCCGGTTATTGCATAGACTCAGTGTTCTCACCTCCCACAGTCCATGGGAATCCAGCACTTGTTTTGTCTACATGGGTGGAATTTGAGGGCCACCGAATTCCTATACTGACTGAGCCTCTCTCGGGTTCAGATACGCAGTCAGCCTTCTGTGCCACAGATGACCAGGTCTATCTAATCTAGCAAGAAGGATTTAGTGCCTTTGGGTCCATACCTCCTCTTCCTCTTTGAAGAGTACATTAAACTCTGGTTCCCAGAGGAGACAAGGGCTACGTTGGGCACAGAGGCCTACCCTGCCCACTATACCTCAGGGCAATTGCCCCTGGGAAAAAAGTGCAGACTGGGGAGTGTCTTTCAGTCTGTCCCTGGCCAGGGGCAAATTGAATAAACACATAGAACACTTGAATAAAGAGAGATCAGGGAAGTATCCCCCAGCTCCTTAATCACTCTTTGGTTTTTCCACCTGCACAGTCTCCCCTGGGCCAACCGCTGCTTTCAGCAGGGCTGACAGCTCTCCTCACTGCCTCTGCTTCTCTCCCTCTTCGGTGTAACTGCCATCCAGATCCATCGGCACTGCTGCCTCCCCCACCTACTTAAAAGAACAGTTTGAAAAATCCATTTGAGTGAAATGGCTTGATTACATCAGGGAGACAATTGGTTGAATAAAGTCAATTATCTTTCCAGTGACAGGTGCCCACTTTGAAGTCTAGGCACCTGCTGGCATAATCACTGAGGCTGACATTTCCAGGCTCTTATTAAAAAGGGAATAATGGAATGCCGGGTCTGAATTTTTTTATGTGCTGTTTGTGTTTTTTTTAAATGCAAGGCAGAAGGGTAAGAGTGATCTGCAGCTGTTGGGTCATTACCTCCCCATCAGCTACCACATCGGAGCTGGGCCCAGGCCCTCGATGCTGCCAGAGCCTTCAGAGGCCCAGAGCCGTCCAACTCGGGTGCAGGGAGGAGAACCAACTCCTAGCAGAGCAGAGGTCTGTGCTTACAGCTTTAAGAGCCTTAACTATTGAAACTTGGAGAGCATTCTGATCTGAATATTTAGTAACAGGAATGAGGGAATCAGAGCCCATCTTATTAAGCCAATTAGGGAGACAACATACAAAACTGAAAACAAACAAACAAACAAATGATTTCTCCCATGCTAGGATGGTATTCCCATACCTCATCAGGTTCACCTGCAGCCTGTGTTCTCAGCCTCTTCTTACTCTGCAAGCCCTTCTAGTCTCTTCTTACATCCACGCTCTCCCAGATGCATGGACACTGTGGTCATTCAAGCAGCAGATGGTTACAGTAGGAGTGGAGGGTGGTGGCACTGGGAATGTCTGGGGACTGAGGAGCAAAAGTGAAATTGTTTGCTCAGTTAAAATATATTACTAAGTTAGTCACGCACAGAGAAGAATATATTGTGGTACTTGCCCTCTAGGAATTCACAATTTACATCAGGAGTTAAAAGCTTGTAGTGCTTACAGGTCCAGGCAGGTATTATAAAGGCCTCATGCCAGCTGATGGATAATAGGGAGTCGGCGGGGGGGGGGCGGGGGACTGTGGCAAATTAGAGAGCCCTTGTCCTAAGAGGCCACCTGGATTCAGCTCTAGCTGTGAGTTTTTATGTTGTCATGTGGGCCCCGGTATTGACACAGCTTCTAACTTTCCAATAGAAGTTGACATCTGGATTTTATAGGACCCTTTCTGATACTTTAAAGTATGTGTTAGCCTACAAAACACTTGCAGTCTGGGGGCCACTATTTTATGATCCACACTCCAGAATGACTTGGCTTCCTATCCCAAAGGAGTTATAAAAATGCTGGGGAGTGGGGGATCACTTCCAGTCCAGTTATTGAGTTTTGCAACATGCCAGAATCATTCATTGTCTCTTGTCCCCTCATGATATTAATACATATGACAAGGTCATTATTTTATTAATTTCATACATAAGAAAACTGGCTTATGTGATTTCTGTCAACCAGATTCTGGCGAGAAACAGAAGAGACACTCAAACTGAGAGATTAGGAAAGTGTAGTAAAGGGATTAGCTACAAAGGAGAGGACATGGGGAAGGGGCAAAAGGGTGTTGCTTTTGCCTGTTTCCAGAGCCAACAACTCCTGAGACTATTCAGAAGTAGCAAAGGGTTCTATTTTCAGGAGTATGTAGAGCATGTTAAATGGATGAAGAGATAAAAACCAGTTGTGAATCTCTCCTAAGAATCACTGTTGCTATGGATTGGCTGATCTGACCCAGGGGGGAGCACCCCAAACTTTCTGCCCAAGAACATAAAGGTGCTACTGCTCCAGTTTTCAAAATCCAGTTCCCACAATTTTCTGGGACTTTAATAACCTGGATAGTTCTTGTCCAGACAACTAATCTAGGAACAGGCTGGTTATTGGCCGCCATAACAGAAGTGTGGACACACGTGGCTCCATTTCCAGCACCCAGGAGTACTCAGTCAAAACATTAGGTCCTCTCTACACTTTGATGAGCTCATCTCTTATGTTTGGGTACATTTTAGAAGAAAAACTTAGAGCCATTCTCCTTCCAAAAACTTAATAAATTGGAAAGTGTTATCCTCTATTTATTATCAGATTGTCAGGAAAGAGAGGTGGGTAAGCTGTTGCATGCCTTGATCCAGAAAATATGGAAAGGATGTCTGCCTTGCGAGGAACTTCTTTCAGGATTTTAAAATGCTTACCCAGGGCCAAAGTTTCTCATCACCAACTCTGAGTAGTGACTACAGAAAATAGAAGGGAGAAGAGTCGAAAACTGCTTCTCAAGCTTCCCATAGGAAAGTAGGGGTCAGGGGGACATAGTATGTATCCAGGGCAAACGACATCAAATAGGGCCAGGAGAGCTGAGAATGCTGCAGTGTCTGAGAGTGCTTATTTATGAGACCTCCTTAGAGTCTACTGAATAGCAGTATCATTTTGGTGTTCAGTGCCCAAATGTTTCCCTGCCGAGCTAGGGAGAAAACATAGGGTAAAATCCAGACCTGCTTGGATTACCAAACTCTATTCAACATTTTAAAGAAAACATCCTGGACTTCCTGCTGAGGAATGACTTTTCGGTGATGGATTTGGGAAGTGTATATCTTCACGTGGTGATGGCAACAAAGGACAAAGGAGGACAAGATCTTTCCTTCCTTTAGGGTTCTAACCGTTTTAAAGGATAGTTTAAGACCCTCGGGAGCCCCTTCTCATTTTCTGGCATTAATTTAAAAAGTCATTGGCAACACAAATTATCTAGCAGTGTTGGTATCTTACATCTACATTTTGTTATCTTATATGTGGATGACGTATTAGCATATCAAAACTACCCTTCTACTGAACTACACAAGAAAAAGCACTCTGAAACCATCCCCTTGTCATAGAGGTCAATTCTGCTGCCTTTGGTTAAATCTGTAGGCTATCATAATAAAATGAATGAACAGTGGCCCCAAAGACCATCGCTATTACCAATTGTGCCTATTAAAGTGAAATTTTAAAACCTTGTGGCATTCCAGGGGTATTCTAGAGATTTATATAAAAGTATTCCATTGCCCCCAAACTCTTTGTCATCACCTCGACCCCTCAATTTGCATGGGAAACATTAACAGCAAAGGGATCAGAGGAGTGCCTAATGTTCTAACCCTGAAACTTTTGAGAATATTGAGATACCTTGTGTGGGCTGGTGCTCAGGTGGCCTATTTAGTGGGACTCCTGGCATGGCATTTGCTGAACCTGCCTACTCTTTGCCTGCATTCTGAGGCCAGTTTGGTGGCCTACATGGTGAACTGCAGTGAGTTTGGGAAGCTCCTCATTTTTGCCAGAAGTCTGCCTGGTAGTGAGATTCAATATCCTTTCCACAAACTACATAACTACCATACAGAATGAAGAACTAGTGGCACAGACTGTATTTTGCTTCAACATGGGAAGCGTTTGGTATTTCATTGGTAAAACTCCAGATGACGTTTGTGTTTAGGTTATCTTGTACAAAATAATATATATATTTTTAAAGGCTAGAGTCCATCTGTGTGCAAGATTCTTACACTGTGTGCATCCTGGGAGACCCGAGGCCCACAGAAGGAGCAGCAGGCTTACATCACAGTATGGGACACATGTTCCTTGCAAGATAACAGGACAAATCAGCCACACTTTTAAAATTGCTGTGTTCCTTGCTGAGCAGCAACAGTTGAATACAGATCAGTTAAATGGTTGTGTAGCGACCATTGGGGAATTTACAAACATAAAATGAGATGTGCAAGAATATAACTTTAGCTTTCTGTACCTGAACACCTTCACCAACCAGGCTATGCTAACTCCAGTGACAACCCCCGAAACACAATAACTTAAAGGTTTATCTCCCACCATGATGTATGTCCGGCATGGATCTGTTGTAATCAGGGTGATAAAATCTTTATCATCTTAACATAAGACTTCAGGATTTCCCAAGGTCTAAGAGAAGAGCAGGGAGAATCACGTTTCAGTCCATAAATGCTTCTACCCAGAAGTGATATACATCGTTTCCACTTGGATTTTATTGGCCACACACAAAACTTTACAGGACTACATGACCCAAAAGGAGAGGGCAGCAGACATCTGGGTAAGCACTAATAATTGTTAGTCTACCATCTTCGCTTTGGAGTTGCCATTTCCACTGAGGTTGGGCATTTCTTAATCTTGGCGTGTAAATGGGATCATTGCAAGCTTTATGCAAACCAAGTTTCAAATCAAGTCTTCCTGTCCTTCCCTTCCAATATAATTTCTCAATTTCTACCTCTAACTCTCTTATGTAGTAATTCTGAAGTCTTCAGTGAAAATGACTCAGTTCCTTCTAGAGGATAATTAGGCAATCATTTTAGGATTTAAACTCAATCAAGTTCAAACTCTCTATAAGGGCTGCGGACTTCCCACTCTACCTCTCCCACTGTCACCACCCAAGCTGGAAAGACAGCACAGGAAAATCACCTTAAAGCCCTAAGAGAATTCCCTGATTATATTGGGTCATCTGAGAAGGGAAAGATCCAACAATTAGTCTGTGGCCATATCATCCTGATTGTGCTGCTCTTGTCTGATCTCAGAAGCTAAACAGAGTTGAGCCTGGTCCCTCCTTGGATGGGAAACCACCTGGGAACACCATATGCTATAGGCTTAAAAAAGAAAATTCAACAATTATTGTAAAATTTTTGGTGGGAGGGGGTTACCATAAGATTTGAGGATATCACTTCCAAATATAAAACGGACTCTCAAAGCACCTAGCAGAAAAACTTTCTTATATGGAAAACTGATATGAAAATAACCCAAAGCAGTAACCCATTAGTTAAATGTGTAAAACTTTCTTGCCTTTTTGTTTTTTTTTTTTTTTTTGAGACGGAGCCTCAAGCTATCCCCCTGGGTAGAGTGCCATGGCATCACAGCTCATAGCAACCTCCAACTCCTGGGCTCAAGCGAGTCTCCTGCCTCCGCCTCCCAAGTAGCTGGGACCAC
>CAUYQV010119432.1:0-24840 GCA_963574575.1 Galagoides demidoff | reverse complement strand
AAGGGTCAGGAAGGGGGACGAGGGGGAGGGGGGATGAAGAAGAGGAGGGGGAAGGGGGATGAAGAAAAGGAGGGGGAGGAGGGAAGAGGAACAGGAAGGGGAGGAGGCGGAGCGAGAGGAAGGGGAGGAGGGAAGAGGGACAGGAGGGGGAGGAGGGGGAGAGAGAGGAAGGGGAGGAGGGACAGGAGGGGGAGGAGGGTGAGGAGGGGGAGGAGGGACTGGAAGGAGGAGGGAGAGGAGGGAGGGGGAGGAGGGAGAGGAGGAAGGGGGAGGAGGGAGGGGAAGGACAGGAGGGGGTACAGGAGGGAGAGGAGGGGGAGGGGAGGAGAGGAGGAGGAACAGGCAGATGAGCAGGGAGGGAAGGGGGCCGGAGAGGACCAAATGGCTCTCATGCTGGCTCCCCAGGTTTACACGCAGTCACTCCATTATGCCTCACTATAGACCATGTAGCAAGTACTAGCATTATATCCATTTGTGGATAAAGATACAAAAAAATGTAAATAATTTGGCCAATGTTGTATTAATAGGTGGTGAAGCTAGGGCTCCCAGAGCCCACACTTATACCAACTTTCTATTCCCAAACCCTGTATTTTGTTTTCCATAGGAAACCAGGGAATCTTGTATAACCACTGAATCAGCAAATAATTTCTTTTCTGCTCAGTGGCAATATAGTTATGTAACTGCTTCACTCTGACCTGGCTTGGGTAAACACAGGGGCAACTGGGATTATTTTGCTCAATTTAAGTTCAAGAAGTAATAAGGAATATTCAAAGTGGGAAGTGGTTATTGCAAAATCTTAAAAACTAGGTATAGCTGGGATTTCAAATTCAATATGATGAGACATAATACCAGACTGAATAATTCTGTAATGAACCCTCTACCTGTCCATTACTCTACACGGGAATCCAAAATAAATTGCTGGCTGCCTTTTCTATGTTCAATTTATTTAATAGTTTAACAAACATCCTGTCTGATTTCTATGTTGACAAATAAAATCATTCAGGGCAATGCTAACATCTTGTGTGGACTCTGTAAACTCATGCTGCCTTGGGGGTTTTCAAAATTATTTTCCTATAGCTAATAACAAGACCAAACAGGGCATTAAACACCATTCATTAAAACACTCCAATTATTGATGATTTAAGAGTTGTTATCGGGTTTCTTTTTTTTTTTTTGTACAAAGGTCTTTATTGTTGGGGGAGGGAGGCTGCAGAGTAGCACCAAGGAGGAGAGATAAGAGAAGAGAAAAGAGGAGAGAAAAGAGGGGAGAGAGATAAGGAGAGAGTGGGGAAGAGAAGAGAGAGAGAGAGGGCAGAGGAGAAAGGCGGGGAGAGGGGGAGAGAGCTGTTAGAGGGTTTTGATCTATTTCAACTGCATTTATTTTTTCAATTATATCAAAGAAATTGGAATTCTAAATATATTGTAGTCAAAGTTTCCTTTTTCAAGTAAAAATTCTTTTGAATAACAACTCATGCCTGATGATTCAAATATATGTCATGGTTTATTCTTGCTTAATTTGGGATGGAGATATGAAAAATAATCATCGTATTTCCAATGTCACCTTCTTTGTGAAACCTTTCCAGACTGCCTTATTTGCTGATTTTTTTAAAAAATACAGTTTTGGAGGTCAGATTGACAAGCAAATAGCCATAAATATTTTATTTGTTCAAAGTGATGAGTTTGGAGATAAGTTTATACCCCTTAAAAACATCATCACAATCTATGTGGTAAGCATACCTGTCACCTCCAAAAGTTTCCTCCTAGATGGTGCCTGTGGCTCAGAGGATTAGGGCACCAGCCCCATACACTGAAGGTGATGGGTTCAAACCTGGCCCTGGCCAAAAACTGCAAAAAAAAAACAACCCTAGAAAAAAAAGTTTCTTTCTTTCATTATTATTATTTGGTCACTAAGAACAGTTGACATAAGATCTACCCTCGTAGCAATTTTGTTAGGTATACAATACAGCATCGTTAACTGTAGGCCTCATGCTGCATGGTGGATCTCTGGTACTTGTCTTGTCTAACTTTGCATCCTTCAGTTAATAACTCCTGGTCTCCCCCTCCCGCCAGCCCCTGACACCCACCATGGTGGTCCTGATTCTATGAGTCTGACTGCTCTAAGTTCCTCATCTATGTGGTGTGATCTAGTGTTTGCTGTGTTTGGCGGCTTGTTTAACTTAGCACAGTGACCTGTAGGTTTAGCTATGTTGTTGCAAATGACAAGAATCCCTCCTATTTTTAAGGCTAAGATTCCCCTGCGTGTGTGCATGTCTGTGTATGTACATATACCACATTCTCTTCATCCATCCGTTTGTTGGTGGATATTTTGCTGTTGCTGTATTTTGGCTCTTGTGAATAATGCTGTGATGAGCATTAAAGAGAATATCTCTTTGAAATCCTCGTTTCAGTTCCTTTGGAAATAGTCCCAGCCCTGGAATTACTAGGTCCTATGATAGTTCTATTATTAGTTTTTTGAGACATCTTCGTGCTGGTTTTCACAGTGGCTGCGTATTTTACATTCCCACCAACAGCACACGGGCGCTCCCTTTCCTCCTCATCCTCACCGACACTCACCTTTTCTTTTTTGGATAGTAAACACTCTAACAGGCGTGAAGTGACATTTATTGAAAGTTGCAATATCTTCCCCCATAACCAGCCCAACGCTTCATATCTGCACCTGCATTTTATTTTTCTCTGTGTTGCTCATGACTGTTTTCTACATCATATGTGTGTGTGTATGGGAGGTGGCACACACACGCACACACACACACACACATATATATATATACACATCCTTTTATTTATTTATTTGTGAGAGTACAAAGTTGTCCAAAAACATATTTTTCCAAAGAGTTGTTACTTGAGCATATTAAATTTCATTATAATAGGGAGCAGGGAAAGATGATATAGCCCAAAGAGAGGAAAAGCCCCATGCAACACTTACTATGTCTCAGAATCACCATTACTGAAGAGTAGCCCGATTAAGATATACCTGGGCAATGGGTTAAGGATCTTTTGATTTTGAGCAAGAAGTATAATCACTTGTGGTTTTCGTTACTACTTTATAATAGTATAATAAATTCGTTCATTTATATTATTCAATGTCATTCATTCATTTTTATAATAAATTTATTTTAACCAACTAAGCCATTATTTTGTTGTGTCATTTAAAGTAACCCTCCACCCCACTATTCAATACTAAAAACATTACTCATATATAGTTTAATTAAAAATGCCCCATATTCCATTTATTGAATAAAGTACTGCAAATTTGTATTAATGCAATAATGAGCTGCAAAATAGATTTGTGTGCAGCTTTAATGTTAGGTACTGTTCTGACAAAACCTCTAATACATTCAGAATTCCTGTTACCACCTGCAGTGGAAGAGCTGATTCTGACGCAGCCTTTTCTCTGTTCAGGATAATTCATGTTTTAACTGTGATAACACTTACTACTTATTTTGTGTACTTTGTTCTTTTCTCTTCCATCTCTAGTAATTAAGTGGTTGTTGCCCTGGTGGCATAAATATCCTATTGTACAATGATCTTATTTGGTGAAATGTCGTGACAGTGGGAGCATGTCACACGAAGGGAAAGTTTGGGGACATAAGCTGATCATTGGATTGGACGTGGACCTGTGAGAATCGGAAGCCCTTGGACTAAGTTCTCAGCTTCTTCTGTCTTCATTTATGTGGAAAGAGAGCAATGGTGTCATTGACTTAGACACGGAATTTAGAAGGAGTTTGGGTTGAGGGAAGGAGGCTCTGGAGCATCCAGGCCATTAGGTGTTTGTGGTGAAAATGTAGGAAGGAGAGAGAGAGGGAGCGCCGTCACGGCCGGAGACGGAGCACTGTGCACAGGACAGTGGGGGCCGTGAGCAGGGCGGACACGTCCCACTGTCATCACTGAATTCAGTGCTACTATTTGGTTACATAATCTGCCCCCCCCCCCCGCATCCAATATGCACACCCCTCTCCTCACTTACCAATTCTCCCTGGGCTTGCTGTGCAGTCCAGACTCCAGTGTCGAGTCTAGCGATCCCTGTGTTATCGCATCTATGATATCACTCCTGATCTTGATGAAAAACATAAGGTATGATATAGCAGATGTAATGTTTTCTCTAAACTATTTTTGTATATTTGCTTACAGATAGCCTTTATTAGATGGAGTGATTTCCCTGAATTTTCAGCTCACCTGAGAGCACTGTTCTGTCATTTCAGTAGCTATTGAATATTATTAAATGATGGTTTTCAACGTGTTGAGATAACTAATTTTTTTTCTTTAGGCCTTAGTAATGCCAGTTATATAAATAAATTTTCTGATGATAAACCATTTTGAATGGCCATTTCATCACATGCACATCTATAGGAAAATTATAGTTTGGTTTAATGTAGATTATATTACCTGAGATTTTACTAATATTTGTAAATATAGCTGGTGGTGTTGTGCCATCTGATGTTAGAATTAAATTTCTGTTTTCTTCCCAAAATTCACTGGGAAACTTTCTCTGATTTTTTCTGGAACTTGTAAGAGATGGAAATACGTAGCTACTACTTGTCTCTTAAAAGGTGAGTAGAATACATGTATAAAAAGTATCTGGACTTGGGTTATTTGAGGAAAGTTCTCTTATTGTCACTTTTTCAGCTGTTTGTTTCTCCAACATTGTATTTATTATGTAAACTTTTCAACTCATTAATTTTCATTGGTACACCGATTATTATGACATATTTTTATAATTGTGTTCATTTCTATTGTGCTCAGATTCATTTTTTTCTAATTCACTTTGTATTATACTTATTTGTAATTTGTCTTTTTACGATTCGTCTTGGCTCAGATTATTCTGGTTTAGAATCCTTCCTAGCGGAGCTACTTTTATCTTTGTTAATTCCTCTGTAGTTTTTATGTTTTGTCTGTCGTTGACTGATTATTGTCTGTATCTTTGTGATTCTTTTTGGTCTCCTACAGTGGTTTCTGATACATGTTAAGAGCTTAATGCACTTTAGCTGATGTTCTTATTTGATTAGTATCTTTTTCTTCAGCTTTGGTTCGATGATTTACCAATGATCACGAATAGCACAAGTGCAAACAAAAATGTGCAAATAGTGCCATGCTTTATGTAAAAATGATACTATGTTGCATATTACTTACAGCATCTGGTTTGCTTTTTTCCTATCCTGAGTCGTATATTATTAATGATCCCTTGCATTACTCATTTATAACAATTTTAGTAGACACATGTTTCTATAGAATGAATATATGATAATGTGGCCAAAATTTACCCATTCCTAATCATTCTGCTTGTTTCCCAGGTGATGTGTATATGTGTGTGTGTGTGGTTTGTTTGTTTTATTTTTTATTTTTGCCCCTGTACTCAATGTTGTAGACCATCCAACATTTGGTCCATTACTCCCGTAGAGATCAATTTCCCCAAATAGTAATATTTATGGACAAAAAGGTATGTAAATTTAAAATTTGAATATTTACCGTAATATTCCTTTTTTTGAAGTTGCAGCAATTTGTGCCTCTCCTAAAAGCAAGGTGTCGGCGTCCACTTTTCCTTGTAGCGTAGCGTGGTGGTTAAAATTACGAGAGTGAATGACCTGGGTCAGATCTCAGCTCCACCGTTTGCAAGATGTATGTTTTCAGCAAGCTCTAAACTGTCTTATCTGTAAAGTGGGGTGTGAAGGTCCCCATCCTTTGATTGTTATGAGAAGCTGCATAGTGGTAATGGTAACATGCTTACACTAATGCCCGGTACTGTGTAACAGAGCTGAATTTGTGAAATAAATTGAAAAGCTTACATTCATAAATTTTGCCAAATGGTAGCTATTTTCCTATGACTTTGTTAGTAACTAGGAGATTCAGCCATTTAATACGTTGGTAGAGCGTTGGCATTTCCTCATCTTAAGTCTTATTCTGTTCTTAAACTCAGGAACAGGCGGCAGCTGTTCTGACTCACTGTTAACACTGGGGCCTGGTTCCATTTCTAATCTGCGGGTCCCATTCTCCTGTTACACTCCACTTCCGTCAATGTGGCTTATTCCTTTTAAACAATGTTAATTTTCTGTTCTATATTGTATCTGCACAGCTTACGGTGAATGAATATTTATGATGAGTCCAGGAAAGACACAACAACTTGACTTTAAATTTAAATAACCTGAGAACAGTCTTGGTTTTCCTTAGTCATTACACAGGCAGGATGTTTTCTTTACTGTGATATTCTGAGTGTCTGGAAGAGCACTTGGCACAGAGCAGACAGTGAGTGAATATTGGCTGAATGGACACAATGTATATGTTAAGTCTGTTCCTTTGTTCTATACTAACTATTCAAATCTAATAAAAAGAAAAAAATGATGAATTAAATGACAAGTTCTAAAACAAATGCTACTTCTACGGTCATTGGCTTGGACTGTTTTTCTGATTCGTGGTGTTTTGCACACAAACCTGCTGGTCTTTGAGGTCTGCGCGTTGGCGCTGGGCCAGTCCACTCTTGGCATAAGGATCCTTCCAAGCCCTATGGGTACCTTGGTCTCAGCTGCTACTTTTTGTTTGTTTCTAGGTTTCTGTTTATTTTAATTACCTTGGCTGCTTTTGCATTTCCCAGTAAAAGAATATAAGAAAGACAATGTGGAGGTCATTATGCAAGGCAGGGAGGTCAAAGGTTACTAGAATTTGTGGACACCTCTGAACAAAGAAAATCTGCCTAAAAAGCTGGTTTTGTGTATCAACGTCAATAGGTTAAAACTCCTTAAAATATTTAAACTGCATTCTGCGCATAATGAAATATTTACCTTTCAAAGTTAGAGAGCAATAGATATCAGAAGACAAAAACACAATGGGGAAAAATGTACAGATAACAATATACTTTGCTCTTTTAAGAAGCTAGTGTCTTTATTTTTGCCAAAATAAACAGAACAGTATGGAATATCCTTCTGGGAAATCCACATCTCTGTAAAAAGCAACAGTATCCTGCCCCCTCATCCAGGTTCCCTTTTCACAGTGGTTTTTTCCTTGTTCCTCCTTTTTAATTCTCTTCCTTGCTATTTTAACACCTTTCCGTAACACATGGATGCACCAGTGTTCGAGCCCAGTAACCCTTCACAGCTCCCACTGCTTCTCAGTTTTGAAACATGAACTTCTTATTGACATTATCTTCCTTCCGCTTTCTCCCTTTCTTCTAATCTTGGCCAATTATGTTGTTTGTTCCATCGTTTACATTTTAACTTAGCAGCTTTACTTAACTCTCTTTCTATTGGTCAGTTAACATTAGACTATGTCTCTTAATTTTCCACTCCACAAAATAAAGGTTTTTGCTCCTCACTTTTTACCTCTATCGTTCTTGTCTATCCACCTTTAGACTACTGTGAATTTGTTTTCACGCTTTCAAGACTGAGCATATTTAAATTTTGGTCTAGGCACACATTTCTTCTCTACGGTTCTGATTCATGGCTTAGGATGAGCACATTGGGTAAAGATCAGGTTTATAGGGGGACTGCTACTTAGTTGCCCTGTCTGAAGTCATCTGTCAGCTACTTCCTCTAATGCTGGATGAAGACTTGGAGCCTGGACATGATCTGGGGTCCCACCATGAGGACAGAGACATCGCCACTGCCAGTCTCCTCACAGTAAATTCTGCACCACAGCCCATTAATTCCATATTTCCATATAATTGTGTCTTCCCATGGATGTTTGGCATCTCTCTCCTCCAAGTAGCTGATTTCTAATTTTCTTTGCTACCAGAGATTAACTTCCCATTTGGGTTCCTTACCACCATTTTCCTAGAGTTTTCAGAAGACAGACAGGATCTTCAGTCAGACATCCTACTTTTTAATCAAGTGAAAGGTTAAAATAGGCGCAATAGAAAAATAGAATAGAATTTATGATCTAAATCATTATACCAAAATAATGGACTGGTCTTCTGCTTATTAGCTAATTAACTTTGGACAGGAAAAATAATATAATATCTTAGAAAGTCCATTTCTTCCCTTATAAAGTGGTTGAAGGATGCTTTCCTGAGAAGATTACTTTAAGCGTTCAGGAAGAAAATGTGAACATACTTTGCCCAAAGTTAAGCACTATATGGTCTTAGGTATTATTATAGCTTATAAAAGCCAACCTGTTCTTTTTATTTAAGAATCCTCAATATACAACATCAATATTTAGCTGCCTGCTTCCTTTATTCCAGTACAGAAATGGAAGTAATTATTATAATAGTGTTTTAATTGTAGTTCAAAATTATTTTATATAAACATAGGGGATTCTCAGTTGTGGGTTATAAACTCAATAAGTCACAATACCAAAAAGTTAATCACCATATGACATCCATGACAAAAATCTAGTGGCAATTGGTTAACATAACAAGATTTTTTCACTTTCACTGACTACAGTGATTTCACTTCATATTTAGTAAATTTTTTCTCCCCCACAGCTTTTGTTTAAACTAACAACTGCTTTGGCCTTTTGCACATACCTGGGCCAGATTAAGACGGAACTCCTAAATGTTTCTACAGATTTCCTGTGCAGCAGGCACCGTGCTACAAAACTGACGTTGCCTCGTGACCCCACACGTCCCAGTCTTTTCTTCCCTCCAAACCTGCTCCTGAAATAGACAACCTCACATAAGATAAAGCCTATGGCAAAAAGAAATAAGAAACAGTTTTCACTTTATCTCATTTTCACTTTTGATCTGCAGTACAGTAGAGCCTCCATAGGTGACCAGCTCCGTAAGTTTTCAATTTCCATAAACTCAGCGTGCACCACACGTAGGTATCAGCACAGTAGGCCTCCTTCCTATGGAGGAAGGACCACCTTCCTATGGTGACCAGATTGTTACCAACCCTTGGGTAACTCAACTTACAGAGGTTTTAAAAAATTCAGTGAAAAATATTCAGCACATTATTTGTCATTTCAATAAACATTACCTAATATGGGAAATAATCAGAGTGTTACGAAGCATTTAGAGACATTTGTACTCAGAAAAGTGGAAAAATGGAAAATTTTCTGTCCCGGATATTTGTATTGAGCATCAGTAATATGTCACACCTGATTGAAATACATTATCCACACCATTGAGATAGTATGCCATCCTCATTTTGTGGAAGAAGAAACTAAGACAGATGATTCATATCTAACAAGTACCAGAGCTTGACTGAAACACAGGTCTGCTTGTCTCCAACAACTATACATCAGGGTCCCTTTTCTTTTGAAACTACCTTATTGTAAGTGATTGAGGCTTATATAATGATGCATGCATGGGCGGTGGGGAAATACAACATGGCAAAATGATTCTTAATGTTCACTTAATTTGAGCTTCAAGCACATCTGTGGAAGCACCCATATTAACATTTACTTAATTTCTACACTTTTCTTACTTAAATAGATTGTTAAAAATTATATTCCACGGTAGAAAATATTTCTCCCAGGGATTTTACAAATGTACCCAGGTAGCTAATTTATTCTTCAATACTATGAAAAGATCCGTTGAGAGAAATAAGTAATAGGAGGCGGTGTACGTAGGAGGGAGCGTCAATCCACTGTGCTCTGCTACACCGTTGCCTGGCAAGTTTATTTTCACCAAGCAAAAATGTTCAGTAATTATAAAACTTAAATATGCAATTATAAGGTGTCTAAAGGTCTTGTAGTTGTTCACATGGCCCTTTTCAAATGTAAATATAGCACCTAGGTATCTACATGCACAAAGACACTTGGCATTTTAAATGACGAATATAATATGTCCTGCCATGTATTAGGAATAAAGGACCTGCTGCTCCTTACAATGCGGTGTCAGAAAATGTCTCAGTGGAAGTTGTATGACATGATTCCTCTGAAGTCTCCTTTATGTTTGGTTTCTACCCCTATTGTGCTGCCCTGAAATGCCAACAAATGTTACAAGTGGCAGTCACCCACCTGGTGACTCACTACCCGCTACCTCAGTCCACTGTGGCTTGCTTGGCTAAAGGACCAAGGCTATCTTATGATTGAATTATGAAATGCAAGTTGTCAGGGATCATTTCAAATGAAAGCTTCTGTTTCTGCATAAATAACAAACATGTGCTAGTGGAGAATAGAGCCTTCCAGGCCCTTGTATCCAAGCTGGCTTCTTGTGCAATAGAATATACCAGAAATTACACTGGTCTGCTCTGGGCTTGGTCCAAGATAACAGGCCACTTCCACTTCCTTTCTCCTGGAAATTCACTACAGGTAGGTGCTGTGTGAGGATCCCAAATATACCAACATAGTCATGCTGTGACAAAGTTACAAGTAACCACACAGAGAGGGTGTGGAAAAACAGCCAGCCCTCAGGTGCTCCAGCCATCTCTGCAAAGTGCCAAATGCATGAGTGAAGAGACTATCTGGTGAAAAAATATCTATGCACACGTGTATTTATTTTAACATACATCAATTGGTTTTACTTGTCTACTTAGCTAGAGTACACAGATATTTGGCCAAACAATATTCTAGATGTTGCAGTGAATATATATTTTAGATACAATTAACCTTTAAGTCAGTAGGCTGAGCAAGGCAGATTACCTTCTGTAATGGGGATGGGCCTCATTGAATCTTTTGAAGGTCTTAATAGAAACTACAATATTAATAAAACTGACCCCTCCAGGGCAATAGGAAATTCTATCAGGAGGTGGCCTTTAGACTTGAACTATAATTCTGTTCTGTTTCCAGCTTACCAGTCTATCTTGTGGGTTTGGGGCTTGCTAGCCTCCATGACCACATGACCCAATTCCCTAAGATGCCTCCCTCTCTTGATCTGTCTATAGACAGATGTTCTAGGTATAGATATAGACACATACACACACCAGTCAGACCTCAGTTTCCATGAGCAGATTACTTACTGTTCTGGGATATCCCATGTCTACCAAAATCCACAACTAGTCCAGTTCCTTACAGCAGATCCTCCATGTCTGTGGGGTCCTCATCCAAGGATACAACCACCTGCAGATCAAATGTGCCCGTGGTTGGTTGAATTCACAGTTCTGGATAAGGAGGGCAGACACACACACACACACACACACATCCAACAGCTTTGTTTCTCTCAAGAGCCCTGACAAATACTGGTTTAAGCACCATTTAAAATCTCTTGGAATTATCAACAGGGATCACAGACAATGAAGATAAAATTCTTCTAGGACATCTACTAAACATCTATGATAACAGCAAGGGGCTGTGGCTTCTTAACCCCCCCCCCTCCCATCACCCCTAGCTTAGTTGACTAGAAGCTATACACCAGACATGAGTATCCACGAGCACAGGGCTCCACCTCACCCAGCTCCAATCCCCAGCTTAAAGTCACATGGGAAAGCAGGTCACCAGGGTTTGCATCCCACCCAGCTGTGTTCTAGAATCTCTGTAAGTAGGAGTAACTGATAAGGTTGAGATGTCTGTAATCAGTCCCCTCTCTCAGAGTGGCAGCGTAGCAGGTTAAGAATACTGAGCTCCACTAGTGCTGGCTCCAGCTCCTTGTACAGTGGAGGTTCCATGCTGGGAGAGTCAAGTCAAGAAGGCCATTTCCCCTGCCCAGACCTGGCTAGCAAAATAGGAGACAAGTTTGCTGGCAGCATTTCTGGCCCCAGCTCTGGAGCACTGGTTCAGAGGCTGTCTAGTGGGAGTGGCAGGCCTTGGCAGGATTCCCTGGTCTCCTCAGGGGAACTGGCTTTACTTGGAGCAGAGCATGGAGAGTTTCAAGACCTAAAAGCACTGCCATAAAAAAATATGAAGTTTTGGGATATAAACAATTAAACTGTTAAGTTCTTAACTGTTAGTTAAGCTTAACTAATTAAACATAAGTTAAAATTTTAGCTGACAGATCAGAGAAAGAGACACCTTAAGAAGATCCCTCCTGTGGTTGGAACAATCCCCTGACACTGGATTCAAAGACTGCTGTAGCAAAAATACCTGAATTTAATTGCATTCCCTTGTGGGATGATTATTCCCTGGGCATTGCTGTAGGTCATCATCCTACAGTTAGTGGAAACTAACAGTGAGGGTTGATAACAATTAACAAAAAGTATGGACAAAGAGATTGGAGAAGGAGCTTTGCTCTAAACCTTGTCTTCTACGGTAAAAATACCCAAAGCTGCATCATCTGAGCACCGTGAGGACACGGGCATCACTGAAATGGTCTTGTCAAGACACTAAGCAAATGAAGAAGCAAATCACAACTATTAACTAGGGGAAGGGGGTATAAATTAATAACCAAAGTTGCTATAATATATAATCTAATAGTCCAGTTTTTCAAATTGTAGTTTATTAAAAAAAATTGAAGGAATGTATGATCGCATAGAAAAAAAAAAAGAACCAAAGGAACATAATAAAAACATAAAATAACGATGCCTCATGTTTAAGGAGCAATGAACAATGAAATACCCTTGAGATTGCAATACTAATGAAATGATTCCACAGACCCAAACAAGCTCTACCTAAATTCCATTTGTGTTTTAGATTTTTTAGAAAATTGATAGGTTTATTCTAAACCTTGTATGGAAATGCAAGGGACACTGAATAGGAAAAAAAATCTTGAAAATAAAGTTTGAATCGTAACACTACCTGATTTCAAAATTTATTATTAATATGTATTTACAGCAATGAGGAGAGTGTGGATCTGGTATAAAGGTTGACATGTAGATTAGTAAATATAATCTGGAGGCCAGCAATAAACTCACAAGTCTATGGCCAATTATTTTCAGCAAGTGTGCTAAGAACATTAAATGGGAAACAATAATCTTTCAATAAATGGTATTGGGACAATTAAACAGTTGTTTGTAAAGGAATTAACTTGGATCCCTTCCTTACACTATATATAAACAGTAACTAAAAGTTTATCACAGATACCTAAATTTGAAAGCTAAACCAAAAAAATTCTTGGAATGAAATACACAGTCAAATCTTTAGACAAAATGTTCTTAGATACAGAACCTAAAGCAAAGGGACAAGAAAGGGAGGTAGAAAAGCTGGAATTCTTCAAAATTCAAAATGAACATTTTTCTTCATAGGACACCACCTTTTTAAAATTAAAAAGTCAAGCCACAAAATACAAGGAGATATTTGCAAACCATGTATTTAGTAAACAACTTGTTTCCAGAACATATAAAGAACTTTTAAGCCTCAATAATGAAAAGACAAATAAGATACTGAAAGATGGGCCATGATTTAAATAGAGATTTTTTTCAGAAAAGGCAGACAAAATGACCAACGAGTACCTAGAAAGATGCCTCAACATTATCAGTCATTAGAAAAAGCAAATCAAAACTGCCTCAGCTACCATTCCACAATTGGTAATGAAGTTTTTATAACCAAAGGAACATTCAGCTATAATTTCCCATTTTCCCTAATGTGTGGAGACTTTCTGGGTGATCTTTGGGACACCTAATAGAGAAATTGGAACCCTCGTATTGCCAGTGGGAATCTAAATGATACAGCAATTTTGAAAAACAGTTTCGAATTTTCTCAAAATGTTAAACAAGGTGTAGCATGTGACCTGGACACTGGGCATATACCTAAGAGCAATGAGACATATATTAACACGAAATCGTAGATTTGAATGTTCATAGAAGCATTGTACATATCAACTAAAAAGTGAAAACATCCAAACACCCAACTAATTGATAAATGGACAAAATGTGGCAAACCCATAATATATAATATCCAGTAATAATAATAAGTGTAATATTGATACAGGCTACAGTACACATGAATTTTCAAAACCATTATTCTCAGTGAAAGAAGCTAGTCACACACACATACAGACAAAAGCGCACACTGTTTCATTTCATTTCCACAAAATGTCCAGGATGTACAAACCTGTGGAGACTGACAGTGGTTTAGTGGTGGCCTTAGGCACAAGTAGCGGGTGGGAGCCCCTCCCAGGCAGTCTGTGTAGGGTGATGAAAATCTCCTAAACTTGATTGCGTTGACAGTTCTACATTTTTTGTGATTATATTAAGAACCACTGAATTGTGCAGTTAGGTGCTATAAATTATATCCCAATAAGGCTGTCAAAAATTGCAGTAAGGAGTATTTGGCTCTCCAAAATCTTTTCAGCAAAATAAGAAGCAAAAAACTAGATGACTCAGTTGTAAGTGACTTTCTCTGTAGTGCACGTCTCAGGTTAGTAAGCCTGCAACTTCTGGGGGCAGTTTTACTCTCAGGATGTTTCTTTCTCTGTCTCTGTTGTGGGTCCTTCATGTTTACCAATTATTTCAAAGCTTAAATTTTAGACCTGTCTGTAGGACCGGGGCCCATATCTTGGATATGGTTCATTTTCCATTTGGGTTGTGTGATGGTCTTGCCAAGTCCCCCGCTCCACATACTTTCTGGTTTCCAAAGAGAAGCAAAATCAAAGCCCAGAGCTGCTGGCCTGCTCAGATAAAAACCCTGCTTTGTGTGGCTATCATCTTGCAATTTTTGGTGTGTATTGCTTTGCGCAGCTCAGTACTAACTGACCTTTTATCCTCTATCCTGAGAGATAGCATTTGATTTGGGGGAATGCATGCATTAAATCAACTTTACTAAGTCTGCATGATAATAGGGAAAGAAATATTTCCTTTCCATTTTTAAAAGTATAAATAATAAATAATGGAATGAAATTTTGCCACTATTATCACTTTTAAGAAAAACTCTGACGGATTATTATTTTTTTTTAAAGAGACAGAGTCTCATTCTGTCACCCTCAGTAGAGTGCTGTGGCATCACAACTCACAGCAACCTCCAGCTCTTGGGCTTAGGAGATTCTTTTGCCTCAGCCTCTGGAGTAGCTAGGACTACAGGCGCCTGCCACAATGCCTGGCTATTTTTTGTTGCAGTTTGTCTGGGGCTGGGTTCAAAACCCGCCACCCATGGTGTATGGGGCCAGTGCCCTATTCACTGAGCCACAGGCACCACCCACAGATTAATTTTTTTTAATAGAGTGAATTTCCTTGGCAATAAACAGTCTTGCCAAACCAAGTCCCTATTCTGACTCACTACTGAAGTATATATTTGATGTATAAAATAATTTTCATGACAGCATTATAAAGTATTCTTTTTCTGTCAGAGTGAGCTGTTTCCAAATTGCTTCCAAATTTCCTTAGATGTTTTTAAAATTATCATATAAGCTTTTATGAAGCAAATTAATGAATGCAGAAAAAAGCCAAATTTAATACACTTCAGTATATTATTTCCTACCTCTAGTTATGCTATCTCTCAACACATTTCTTACTGCATTATTAATGGCAATGCCATGAAAACAAAAGACACTGGTTAAATATTAAAGAAGTCTCCTATAAGCATTGTTCCTGAAGTAGTACACATCAATTTTAACCATCAAAGTGAATACTGATAGCAACAAACCTTGTAGTCACGACCCTAAGTTTAAGGATTTACATGAAAAAGCCATTATTTACAAATCACAATCAATCATTTCTGATTGATAGACACATCAGCAGGTTAATATTTTTGTAATTTTTTTCTATATAACTATATTCAGTTACTTACTCTTCATTATATCTGTGTAGGAAAATTTCACACGAATCTATTTGACCCCTGGGAATTATCAGCACCCCGGCAGCATTACCAAGATGTCTCATCCAGGTACTGTGTGTGTGGACTTTTCTTAAAAAGTCCCTTCCAAGCAGCAAGGAAAACATGGGACTTGTTTAACATTTCCTATGTGCCACAGGAATTATGAATGATTTTTTCCTTGAGTTTTTAAAAGATTTTGTAGAAATTAATTTCTTTACACAATTGAAATTGGGAATCCTATTGTATACATATGGATTTTGAGAAAAAAAATGTGGAGGCCTTGACTACTTTTATTTTTATTTTTAATTGGAAACAAAATATACCCCTGTTTTCTAATTAATAACATCACACTCTGTGAAATAAAATGAGTTAATCCGTGAACCCAGGAGCTGGTTGATAGTGAGGTGTCCCAGCAATGTGCTTTATCTTCCCCAGGGTGGATGGAACACGTATAATAAAGCCATGATTGTCTGAGCACAATTCAACCAGGAAATTGTTTACTAATGGCAGACGGCAGCAGGAGCTAACCTTCTTTATCAATCACAAACTTTTCTTCCTACCCCTGTGCTGTTGCAGCATTGGGGTAAAAGTTTGAAATGTAGTTTCCAAACCATGAGTTTTTTTTTTTTTTTTTTTTTTTAACCTTAGAAGTAACATTTTCATTAGACCCATAGGTATGAAGATGAGCCTAACCTTTAGATCTACTCAGATGAATAGCTTAAGGATTTAAGCATAAATCACAGTAATTTAGGGGAGAATTATACTGCATGCTGATAAGAACTTGGAGCAAGATGTGGTCATTTTAACCACATAAAACAACTAAGGTAAGGTGTCGGGGAGCAGCCACATCTCCCTCTCTGCTGTTAATTTTTATATTCAGTTTTTCCTTTTGTAAAGAATGGTAAGAGGAGTTAGCTGAAATTTGCTGCACAAAACCAGTGTTTCTTCTTGGAGTCTGATACATTTTTGGAGAAAGCAATGGAGATGTTCTTCACTAACGCCCAGACACACAGACTAACTTTCCACAGGATTCACAGAAAGTCACATCTGATACAAAAAGCCCCTCCTCTGGTCCTGACCAATTTCTCAGATTAATCCAGTGAAGTGCAATTTTGGAATGTCGGGCTGAGAGCAGGCCACATTCCCTTGTTTAATTCCTTTAAATTTCTCCATTTGGGTGTTGTACCATTTTAACTTTCTACTCCACATTTCCTTCTCATTACATCCTGCACATGACTATTTTCACCCTTAAAAATCCAAACCTTTAATTTTTATGTCTTTGTCTATGACACCTGCTAGCTGCTCTCCTACAAGTGACCAAAAGACAGAATATCAATTCTTTTAATGTTGTATAATTATGTCTTTCTTGTAATCCAGTAATTCCAGACATTCCACAGTGTCTTTTTGGATTATAATCCACTCTCCCTAGCTTCTCATCATGTGTAGTTACGAGAAAGGATTGAGTGACATTAAACCTCAAAGGCAGATGGCACTTAAAATCATGGTGTACTAGATTCAGTTCACAAGCCACCTTGCTTCTGTGCCACCACACCCACCTTCCTCTTCACCCAAGAGCTGGCTGTGTGCTGGGTCCACCACATGAACCTGTGCTGCTCTGGGTGGGCAAGCTCCCAGCCCGTTTCTCTGCCCCACGGTCAAGCTCCCAGCCTGTTTCTCTGCCCCACGGTCAAGCTCCCAGCCCGTTTCTCTGCCCCACAATCAAGCTCCCAGCCTGTTCCCATGCCCCCTCCCCCCCACTTTTTCTTGGTCTATAGAAAAGCCTCAGAACACAGAAGCATGGGAGTCCCAAGTTTCCAAAAAAAAAAAAAAACAAAAAAAAAACAAACCCCAAGTTCCCAGTGGATGAACAATGGTGGAAATCTACCTAAGCCATGCTATCCAAGTGATAACCATTGTTACATAAAGTATAACCATTGTTACTTAAGATGTATCCATTGTCACCCAAGCTGTAACCCTGAGCTAACTGCAACGTTCTGCTTTTGTACCACCTTCTTGCTTAAGCTACACAAAGAAAAAAAATAAAAATAATATAAAAAACAACTTGCCCTGCACTTCCAAGACCACCTGTCTCTCAGAGCAGCGGTCCCCCGTGCAGGTGAAATAAAATCACCAATTGATTCCATCTAAGTGGGGTCCGAGTCTATCTTTTCAGGTCATGATGTTACAACAGTGCCACAGGTGAGGAGCCAGGTGAGTGCTCACGCCAACCAGCCAGCAACTGCAGGGCTCACAGCATAGCACCCCCTGATAGAGACCAGCTGTCTCACCTGCACCCTGGCCGGACTTCAGCCAGAGGTCCCTTCTGCCTTGCCAGGAGCTGCTCAGAGACACCAGAAAATATCAGCTAGTGCTGAATTCAATTCCTGTGGGCAGGTTCTCTCCAGTGGGCACCAGGTGGAGGAATTCTCCTTCATTCAGCCCTGGAAGGACTATGAGGAGATTGCAAGTATATATATTTCATGGCGCAAATATTTTGTGAATACACTGGGACTCTCTGTGAGAACTGAAAGGGGTACTGTTAATAATCACATCATGACAACATTACAACAGGACTGCCCCAGGGGCACCAAAATCCAGCCTGAGCCCGTTGGTAACTGTCTGGGAAGGAGGCCTGCATGCTGCAGCCGGGCCCCAGGCTTGCTCTCCCCGCCCTCCCTCCACCTCCTTCCCTGGCATCTCTCTGCTCCATGATGGTTAGTCCGTGAGATCCTCCTTAGACTCCTGGGCCACAGCAGTGGGTACCTTCAGATGAGGTTTGGACGTGATTATTGTTCATAAGGCTAAAGTCAATACCCACCCACCCCTAGCTGGTGGCTGCTAGAAAGTGGATGGTGATGCCCCTGGGATGTGTGCTAATTCCGGAAGACGGGAGGAAATCCAGAAACAGCCGCAGCCTCTTCCCTTGCTCCCTCTCTTTCTCAGCTTCTTTCTTCCCTTCCTCAACTATCTTCTCTTTCATTTTTGCTTTCTTTACGGCTATTCAGGACCTTAAGTTGGTGTATAGCAGTTAGGTCACGTGTCCACCAACTCCACACTCTGACATTTTCATCCACTCAGCACTGTATATATAATAGTCACCTGCCATGAATCGGCAGGAGCTGGGGGCAATGCCAGGAAAGGATAAAGGAAATAGGTAAGAAGCGAGAAATATCTCCTTGAGACTGATGGGCTTTATTCCTAACCCGCTCTACAAATGGTCCTCTCTACTTTTTACTGTTTCCATCACCACTCAATTATATGGTTGAAATTAACAAGATTTTTTCAACCCTGTTCTCTTCCAACCCTTTACCAACCTAACAAGGCTCTGCCAACCTCACGTGAACCAGTAAGCTTCCATAGACCCCTAAGTGCATATGTCCTGGAAACAGGATATAAAAAAGATATTTCATAACCCTTAGATCCAACCAGTTTTATCTGGGTAAGCTGCCCCTGTTTCTTCCTCTTTTTATTGTTTTTCAAAAGGTAATCTGTAATCTTGGTGAATTAATATCATTGGAGAAATAAAGTATTTTAAAAACATACGTACATATTCATCCTGTATAAGAAGTGCGTAAACGGCGTTTTTGACACATAAGGAATTACACCTTTTGCTGGCATGTGGGTGAACATTAGGGAAGTGAGGATTATGGAATAGAGTAAGGTTGATATAGTAATGGAATGATTGTACGAAATGTTTTGTGATCAGGGTCAGGTATGCAGGATAATGGAGAGGACATGAGCCTCTACAAATCACATATTGTACATATGTGAGGCAGCTTGGCCTGAACATCAAAGGACTTCAGGAAAAGGTCCGCAAGGGCCTGGCTGGGGCTCAAAGGGCGTGGGGAGCCATTTTAGGATAACAGGTGCAGCCCACTCATTGAGCAAGAAAGATTAGTTCTCAGGGGTGTGAGGTGCGAGGATTCAGCTTTGTTCCTCCTGCTCCTAAAGACAAGAAAGCTTCAAGGAGTTTACCCCACAGGAAACAAACAATTAACTGGGAGGCATTAGCGCCAAAGTCCAGGCTCCCGTTTCCTTTGTTCTCTGCAATCCTGTTTGTGATCAGTAAGTATCTAAAGAGGTAAAAGTAATAAAAATAGCTAATGGGTTATTGAGTGGGTAATCCCGAATTAGGGCAGGAGAAACCGCTGAGATGATGTACGTTGTTGTTGCTGCAAACACCCATTACCTGATCACGGGGAGTGATAACAATGGAGCACAGGCAGAGTTCCGGCTCTCTGCTCTCTCACACCAACGGTGAGGACCCTCCGAGCCCCTGAGTTCTAGTGTCATCATTTTCCTCGTTCCCTCATCACCTCCGAGCACTAGGGACACTCGCGGGTCATGTGGGGGCTGGGTCCCCACACTCTCACACATTGGTTGATAATAAACAAAGAACAGAGAAGGCCTGGGATCCAGAAAGTGGGTCCATCAGAGCAGGATAAAGATGCTAAAGAAGGAAGACGGGGGAGGAGCGCGGATGCCCAGACCTTACAGACCTTACCCAGGGTGGAGCCAGTGAGAGCACCCCTAGCGGACATGCGGGGAATTACACTGCAGGTGGTCTGTTTAGTCTGCAAGAGAACTGAGAGCCGAGTGAGGCTGGGGCGACAGTAATGAGGCGGAGGAGGGCAGGTGCAGGGACAGGGACTGGAGACTCCACAGCAGAAAGTTCACAGAACTGGTGCTGGTGACAGAAGACAGTGAAAACACACAGTAAAAGACACAGAGGCATTTGTAATATAGGTACAAAAAAAAAAGGTTACAAAAAGTAAAGTGCCTATGTGAGGAGCTGGACATGTATAAGATACTAGGGTTCGAGACCTCTCATCGACGGAATCCTTATCATTTACTTGCTAAGCTTTGTATGCATTATCAAATCTGTTTGGTATACAATTTAGGTATATGGGATAGTTTTATTACATATTTTTTCTCTTACTGGTATAATTTCTTAATATTTCTGTTTACAAATTGGAAGCAAGCCTTATTTTTGTTTGTATTTGTTTTGTGTTTTATTCCATGCAGCAGAATCTTGACAATTGGGTGGAAAGTTACATATTTATTTGTTTATATGAAATAGGGCACTATAAAAAATTAAGCTTCCCACTGAAAATGATTTTTCTAAGGAAACAACTTGTCTCTTTTAATTTCTATCGTTAAATATATCTCATATCCGGAAAAATATATAAAATATATATTGATGTTTCTTTACCAGTACTTTAAAAATGACGTAGTTGTGTAATCAGCAATTCTATTAAGCAATAAAACTTAGCCAGTGATTTTAACTAGCAGTTTTCTTTTATTGGTGTTCTTTTAATTTACTAATGAGATTAAACATATTCAGTCTATGATTATTGGCCATATCACTTTCTGTGAAATGTTTCTACTCATTTGAATTCCTTTTTCTCATAAATCCTAGATTTATTTGTACAGTCTCTATAATGGTTATCAGCTGTTTAACATTATAAGCATAAACACATCCACAGATATACATATATATATGTACATGACTGTGGCCTATATTTTCAATTTCTCATTGGTTTATTTGATGAATCAATATTCTTAATTTTAAGTTAATCAAATTCAACATTTTTTTCAGTATGCTTGATACTTTTGATGTCTTGTCTGCAAATTTCAGTTGCCTCAAATTTATGAGTATTTTTTAAACTATCATTTTCTAAAAGCCTATAAATTTTGTTTGGCTTTCCCTTTTCCTTTCCTATTTAGGTCTTTCATCCATCAGAAAGAAATGTTTCTCTGTGATTTCAGTTAGATATTCAGTTTTTTTTCTACATCAGTATAGAGACTCTGTTGTCCTAATGCCTTCCTTAAAAAGCCACCCCTCTCCCCAAATTAGCAAATCTAGTTTGCTATTTTTGTTTTATAGCAAGTAAGGATATGTTTGTGGGTATAAATATGGGCTTTCAAGTTTATTATCTCAGTTTATTTACCTTCACAAAAATGTTTAACATCCTATCTAAATTTCTACAGCTATAAATTTTTATAGCTATAATAAGTCTTGACATTGCTAAGACAGGTCTATGCTTTTTTTTCAGATATGTTTGACTATCATTAATCCTTTGGTCTTCCATAAAAAATTTAGAACTAACTGTTTTTACTTAGATTTTAAATGTAAATCTAATATCAACAAAAGATTAAATTGTTTTTTGGTAGCACATAGCATTTCTTCTACTCTTGTATAAGTTAGGAAAAACAAAATGAGTTGGAATAACTTATTTATTTCAACAGATTTCAAGTTCTTTCCCATTCAGCAATGTGACATGCACCACCTAGCATAGAAGGTATTTAAGTGACATCCAAAGTTGGCTTAGACACATGAACTGAACATTTCTACATAAATAATTTCTTTGAAACTTAAGATCATGATTATAACACAGATATATTAACTTTAAAAAGTTACTTATACTGTCATAAGTGTCTTAGCTGAAGTAATATTTTAAGAAGATTTAACACCCTAGGAAAGAGGTGAGACGTAACAATTTAATTTTCATGGAGGTAGTATACATTTTGTGTATGCTACAGTTTTGCTCAAAATACAACTTTGCCCCATCATTCAAACTGAGAATACATCATTGTAGGTGAACACAGTGGACTTTCTCCCTAACTCTGGGTAATTTCTCACACATCATCATAGACCTCATATATGTGAAACTTAGTGCTCTGAAGTTACTCACTCTTCACCCCACCCCCAGCCCCATGTGCCAGGGCATCTCATGGACCCCAGGCAATTGAAACTAACCCGAACTTCCTCTGGACAAAGCATTAAAATGTTAGACAAGCCAGAGACAGTAAATACCTTCAGAAGAAAAAAAGAGAGTTAAGCTTTCATTACAAGACCTTGAAAATAATACATTTAAATTCAGCTATTTCTCGTTGTTCACAGTAGTTATGTTCTATCAGGTCACTGCAGCACTGAATTAGCAAATGCTGAACCATAAACCATGGCCAAGAAGGGAAGTAGAAAATAAGGCTCCCCTAAGCCTCTGGCCACAACAATTTTGACAACAAATCAATACATGATTTCATTTTATGTGTGTTTCTGGCTTAAGATACCTCAGTTTTTACTACACACACACACATATTTATGTACATATATATTTGATTCATTAATGTTGAACTCCCAGACAGCGCCACTAGAGCTCACGCCTGCACCGAGCTCCCCTGCTGTTCTCCACTCTTAGGAAGGTGAACACAGCACACCAGCCCCATGCCTAGAAGTCATGGTAAACAGCCAAGTCACCAGCAAATAGACCAACAGAACTGTGAAAATCTTGGCACTCAAGACACCATGAAGAGGACATACGTAGTGCTGTACAGTGTGAGAGCTGACCCAGGAAACAGAGCTTCATCTTGTTGGCCCTCCGTGAAGATCGTGGGCAGGACACAACTCCAATTGCCCCTGCTCTTCACCTACTCACAGATGGTTGTGAGAGGGCCACCAGTGTTGTTTCAGTTACAAATACATGTTGGCAGTGAGGCACATTCACAAACACTGAATCCACGAATAATTCGGACCCACCTGCACTTTCGTGGTTTAAAAGCACAAATCTGTCCTTGCACGTGAGATCTCTAGCTGAATGCATGCTGTTTTCTACGTGAGAGAAATGGAAAAAAGGATAGAGTAAATGTGGTAAATATTAGCAGAGGAGTGTTAATATTGATTCCTATTGACGTCTTACTGTTAAATTACTGTCACAGAGATCCCACTTAAAAAAAGAAATTTACTGAATAAAATTATTAAACGCACATCACTGGGAGGTATTCCTAACCTCTTCCTGATAGAAGTGATGGTGGCACAGAATTCATAACAGAAAAACTGGAGAAGGAGGTTAAGGATTTTGATTGCCCAGCAGTCTGAAGTTGAGTCTTCACTTCTCCATTAAGATTTGGGGGAAAGATGAGACAAATTGAAACAGAATGCAGAAATGTGGCACTTTTTGCACATTCTGAGTTTGTCTTTTATGGTGGGCATTATTCATGTTGAAGTTTTGTAAATTTTCAGAGAATCATATGCCAATGACAAAAAAAAAAACAACCAAAAACCAGAAACAAACTTTATTTAATTAGGGGAGTCATCTTTTAATTTTCATCAGCACAAGTAATGGGAGAAGATGGGGCAGAAAAATTAATCTGAGAAAGTTTACACGCTCTTTCCTGTTTCTCCTCTGTTGTTATTGCAGCGTTAATATCAGAGATTAAGGGTAAGGAAACTGTTGCCAAGTGTAGGCTGCTGTTTGCTAGGGGGTGTCTTTATTTTCATCACCGATTTATTGACTCAGCAAGGATATTCTAAGTCTGGACTACTTGGAGGGATGTGCGTGCATCAAACAGGAAATGAAGTTCCCCTTCTATCTGTGGAAAATAATCTGCTGATTGCTGATAGAGTGACGTGACCACGTTTGTTTTCATTGCTTAATTACTGTCCCCGACTCTCAGGTCCCCAAGCCACGGCAGGACCACAGTATTCACTGTGCTGTGTTGCCAGTTGTTTTTCAAGTGACCTCAATTATGGATATAATTTAATATAAGATGTTTATTATTTACTCTAATAATTTGTCATTAACTTCTTATGCAGTTTAGGGGCAAATAGAGTAAAATCTGACATTGCACGTTATTTCAGAGGTGGTGTTCAGCAATTTAAAAGATATATTATTCACTATTGCCATGCTATTGGGGAATGTGACAAATATTGAGGAATTGAAACTTTGTAGCGCTGTGGTCAGACCAGCTGGTGGGCTTCCTGCTGCACAGATGAACGCTGACATGTTGCAGCTTTACCGTGAGATGGTAGGGGAGGCCTCGGGGAGCAAAGAGTTTTTGTTTGTACAAGAAAATTGCTTGGTAGTGACAGAGATTCATTTCAAACCTTTCAGGAAGCAGTTTATATGATTTCCCAAGAGATCTATCCAGGGGTCACAAAGAATGGGGAAAACAAACCCAGCCCTTCTATCCTTGCTGGAAGGGAAGAAAATTTATTAGGAGTTTGAGCTGTCTCCATCTCACTCATGACACAGCATGCTATGAGGGAGTGGTTTGTTTCTGAGACCTGTCCCCACCCAGCTTTGTTGCCCTGATTTTCTGGTGTCTGTCTGACAGGGAGCACTAACTGGGGCCAATGGCAGTGTAAAAACTGGCCTTTGTGTTACTCTGTGTAATACCAATACGTGTTTGATTAACCATGCAATCAGTCATGTCCCTGGTAAGCAAATAGTCAAAAACATCCTGGCATAATTTCAGTAACCTTTAAAGTAAGGTGACCAGACATCCTGCTTTTGGTGGGACAGTCCTGATTTTTAACAATTTGTCCTG